>CAUYLG010063150.1:0-10828 GCA_963573385.1 Cacajao melanocephalus
TCTTGGAGACTTCGTTCATTCCTTTTTACCCTTTTTTCTCTAATCTTGCCTTCTCGTTTTATTTCATTGAGTTCATCTTCGACCTCTGATATCCTTTCTTCTGTTTGGTCAATTCAGCTGTTGAAACTTGTGCATGCTTCGAGAAGTTCTCGTGTTGTGTTTTTCAGCTCCATCAATTCATTTATATTCCTCTCTAAGTTATCCATTCTCGTTAGCATTTCATTAAATCTTCTTTCAAGGTTCTTAGTTTCTTTGCATTGGTTTAGAACATGTTCTTTTAGCTCACAGAAGTTTCTTATTACCCACCTTCTGAAGGCTGATTCTGTCATTTCATCACACTCATTCTCCGTCAGGCCTTGTTCCCTTGCTAATGAGGAGCTGCGATCCCCTGTAGGAGGAGAGGCATTCTGATTTTGGGTGTTCTCAGCCTTTTTGCACTGGTTTCTTCCCATTTTTGTGGATTTATCTACCTGTCATCTTTGTAATTGCCAACTTTCAGATTGAGTCTCTGAGTGGATGTCCAGCTTGTTGGTGATGAAGTTCTTTCTGTTTCTTAGTTTTCCTTCAGCAGACGCCCCTTCCCCACAGAGCTGAGCCTTCCCGGGTTCAGCTATGCTTGCTGTGAAACTCTCAGTCCTCAGCACTTCCAATTGCTGTTCTCTTTGTGGGGATGAGACCAGCCGAGCCCTACTAAAAGGGCACCCAGTCCTGTATACTCTGCACCAAGAAGTGCCGCGCTGGTGTGCCAGCAAAACAGCTGCGCTGGCCAAAAGGGTTGCGCTGGTGACCATGAGGCTCCTCCTCCAGGAATCTCCCAGTGTGTGGGCAACAAAAATTCATCTGAAATTGTGGCGTCCACTCACTCTCTGCACTTTCACTGGGAGCTACAATCCTGAGCTGCTGCTAATCGGCCATCTTGGATCTCTCTCCCCTAATTTTCTTTTAATTTCGTATTATAATGCAAAAGTAATTAATTCTCCATATGTGAATTATAATTTACTGCCATTTATATGGCACTTTTCTGATAAACACAAATCTATTAGTACAGTCACATAAGGATGCTTTCAAGGTGAAATCTGTAGTCAGTAGGCTGTGAGAAGATTAAATTTCTGTTGTATTTTAGATGGACTTCTTGCTTGTTTTATTATGTTCAATAGCTTTCTGAAACATATACAACATAAAGGGTGTTGCCACTGTGTGATTCGAAAAATTTTTGATGATGTGACTGAAGCAAAGTTATTGGACAGCAATTGACCAAAGGCCACAAGGAGAAAATGGAAATATACTCTTGTAAAGTTCTTGTACTACTCATGAAGTAGTAGAGTATCACTCGAAGATAGATTATAAGAAGTTAAAGAAGTATAATGTAAACTCTAAAGCAACTGCACACATACACACAAGTAAAATAAATAACTGGATATCTCTATGATAAAAATAAGACCTTTTTCTTTGCCTCTCACCATATACAAAAATTCACTCAATTTATTATAGATCTAAAACCAGATTTCTTAAGTTGTAACAATACCAAAATACCCCACAACCTAGAAGAGATCAACAATTTAGACATTTTAAAAATTAGAAAAATCCCTTTATTCTTCTAAGAAAAGTGCTAAAAAAAATTTTAGAGCAGGACAAATTTTTTTTTTTTTTGAGACAGAGTTTTGCTCTTGTTGCCCAGGCTGGAGTACAATGGCATGATCTTGGCTCACCGTAACCTCCACTTCCTGGGTTCAAGCGATTCTCCTACCTCAGCCTCCAGAGTAGCTGAGATTACAGACATGCATCACCATGCCCGGCTAATTTTTTTGTAGTTTTAGTAGAGATGGCATGTCTCCATGTTGGTCAGGCTGATCTTGAACTTCCAACCTCAGGTGATCTGCCCACCTTGGCCTCCCAAAGTGCT
Source organism: Cacajao melanocephalus (assembly GCA_963573385.1). NCBI lineage: Eukaryota > Metazoa > Chordata > Mammalia > Primates > Pitheciidae > Cacajao > Cacajao melanocephalus. The sequence continues at coordinate 1,904 of CAUYLG010063150.1, forward strand.
GCACCCGGCCAGGAGAAATATATATATATATATATATATTTTGAGATGGAGTTTTGCTCTTGTTACCCAGGCTGGAGTGCAATGGCATGATCTTGGCTCACCACAACGTCTGCCTCCTGGGTTCAAGCAGTTCTCCTGCCTCAGCCCCCTGAGTAGCTGGGACTACAGGCACAAGCCACCATGTCCAGCTAATTTTTGTATTTTAGTAGAGACAGGGTTTCACCATGTTGACCAGGATGGTCTCGATCTCTCGACCTCATGATCCACCTGCCTCGGCCCCCCAAAGTGCTGGGATTATAGCGTGTGCCACCGTGCCTGGCGAGAAATATTTTAAAAAAATATACCTCACAAAGGACATATATTTGGACTACCTAAAGAAAGTCTATAACTCAGTTATAAGACAATCTAATTAAAAATAGGTTAAATATTTTAACAGATAATCAGAAAAGATATTCAAATGGGAAATAAGCTCTTGGAAAGATACTCAATGACATTAGTCATTAAGGATATGCAAATTAAAACTGCAAATAGAGACTACTATACTCTAACTTAAGTGACTTAAATGTAAAACCTTGACTATAGTAAGAGTTAGCAATGATGTGAAGCAACCGGAACACTTCTGTAATGCTGGTGGGAATGTAAAATGCTACCAACACTTTGGAAAATTATTTGGTATTTTCTTAAAACTTTGAATATTCACCTATCGAAAGTCACTTCTAGGCAGACACCCAGGAAAAATTAAATGCTGAACCTTTTAAGATAACATTTTGCTTTGATATCAATGAATGGAAAACCAAGTGCCAAAAAATAATAATCAAGTTAAAAATCTGTATTTTGGACTTTATATAATCTGTAAAATTGGAAGATTGCACAACACTAACACAACTACTTGTAGAGGAGTAAATGGTATTATTCTCCTCTGAGTTTCTTACTTTGCATGTGAAATGGTATAATAAGGACTTAACTCATACTGAAATAAGATGAGAATGCCTACTGTAGTCACTAAAGCAACCATAAGAAATAAAAGGAAGAGCTGTAGCTAAAAACTAATGAAGGAGTTACACTGAATTTAAGATGGCCTAAGTAAATGAAAGGATATAATACTTTCATGGAAAGGAAAAAATAATTATTTTAAGATATCGTTCTTCCTAATGTTTTCAGTAGATTCAACGTACTTCCTCCAAAATTTCTGCAGCCTCCTTCTTTTGGAAATTGATAATATGATTCTAAAGTTTATATAGAAATGAAAATAGTCTGAAATAGCCAGAAAAAAATATTGCATTATGAAGTGCAAAGTTTGATGATTTAACACCAGCTAATTTCAATATACCTATGAAGCTACTGAAATGGGAGTTCCCTTATCCTCCCCCACTGCTCAAACCCCTAGGAGCATGCAGATGGGCAGGTCATGGGGAGTAATTTTAGGGTTCAACTCCACGGCAATGTTTAGGGTTGAGTGCTTACAGCTCCCAAAGCCCAACTGGACATGTGTTATAGTGTGCTTTTATGGCTTTGCCATTTGCAGACGGCTTGTATTAATCAGCTCAATTAGAACCTCTGCCTTACTGCAAGGACAAAGGTCTTTCTGCATCCTGGGTTCTTGCTCTAGTGTACTGGAAAAATTGGATCACATGTGGGCTTGGAGGATGAGTGCAAAGTTTTATTGAGTGGCAGAGGTAGCGCTCAGCAACATGGATGGGGAACCAGAAGGAGAATGGAGTGGGAAGGTGGTCTTCTCCTGGAGTTGGGCTGCCCAGTGGCTGGACTCTCCTCCGACTGCCCCAGCAGAATTCCCCTTGGTGTCTGTGTCATTCTGCCATCACTGGTCTGCCAGTGTCTGCTGGTATCTGTCTGCGTGTTCTTCTGCTCCTCTTGACATCCAGCCACTTGTGCGTGTGCCCACTAGGGTTTCAGGTTTTTATGGGCACAGGATGGAGTCATAGTGGGCCAAAAGGCAACTTTTTGGGTGCAAAAACAGAAATGCCTGTCTTCATTTAGGTCTGTGGGCACAGGTCCAAGGTTGTAGCCCTCGCCAGGGACCCTGACCTTCTCTACCCAGCACTTTCTTGACCTCCTCCCTTATCACTACAATAATTATGACATTGTGGGACTGGTATAAATGTATACATGAGAACTAAAGGAAAATAATAGAATGTCAGAAATAATTGCATACATATATTATTAACTGATTTCAAATTCCATTAAATGGGTAAAGAAAATGTTTCACAACAAATTGTGCTGCAAGAAGATATCCGCATGAAAAATTAAAGAACTGTACTTTCTACTATGTACCAAAAATTGTTTAGATGTTTATTATTATTTGTTATGTATCTAAATATACCAATCTAATATTTTAATGATTTTAGATTAGAATTTAGGAAAAAAATTCAAAATAAGATATAAGAATGGAGATTAAACATATTAAAAAGTTCTTGGTACAATTATTCATCAGGGCAATGCAAACTAAAAGTACAATGAGGTACTACAACTCATATCCTAGAATTTCAGAAGTTAAAAAGCCTAAACAAGGTAAGGATGCTAACTCTCACTACACTTATTCAACATAGTACTGAAATTCCTTGCCATGGCAATAAGGTAAGAAAAGACATACAGATTAGAAATGGTTATATATATATATATATATTTAAATTGCATTTTAGGTTTTGGGGTACATGTGAAGAACATGCAAGATTGTTGTATAGGTACACACATGGCAGTGTGATTTGCTGCCTTCCTCCCCATCACCTATATCTGGCATTTCTTCCCATGCTATCTCTCCCCAACTCCCCACCCCATGCCATCCCTCCCCTATTTCCCCCCAACAGACCCCAGTGTGTGATACTCCCCTCCCTGTGTCCATGTGTTCTCATTGTTCAACACCCACCTATGAGTGAGAACATGTGGTGTTTGATTTTCTGTTCTTGCGTCAGTTTGCTGAGAATGATGGTTTCCAGATTCATCTATGTCCCTACAAAGGACACGAACTCATTGTTTCTTATGGCTGCATAGTATTTCATGGTGTATATGTGCCACATTTTCCCTGTCCAGTCTATCATCATGCACATGAATGTTCATTGCAGCACCGTTTACAATAGCAAAGACCTGGACCCAACCTAAAATATATATTTTTATTTACAGATGACACAACTGTCTATTTTTAAAATTCCCATGTAAATTACAAAAAGAAAACAAACCAAAAACCTCCTAGAACTAATAAGAGAGTTAATCAAGGTCTCAGGATACAAGATCAATACACAGAAATTTATCTGATTTCTATTTTCTAGCAATGAACATGTGAAAACTAAAATTGAAAGTATGATATCATTTACAATTGATAAAAAAGACATATTTTGATATAAATCTAAAAATAATATAGGAATGATAAGCTATAAATAACAAAATGCTAATGAAATAACTAGAAGACCTAAATAAATGGAGATACATAGCATGTCCGTGGAATGAAAGACTTAACACAAAAAAGATGATAGTTTTCCTCAAATTGATACATAGATTTAATGCAATGCCTATTAAAATTCTATCAAGAGTTTGGGTAGATACTGACAAGCTTAAACTAAAATTTATATAAAAAGGCAAAATAGCTAGCATTGCTAAAACGATTTTCTAAAAGAAGAATAAGATTGGATGAATCATTCTACCTGATGCTAATGTCGTCAAGAAGAGTGTGTTATTGACTGAGAGACAGATACACAGATCAATGCAACAGAATTGAGAGCCCAGAAACAGACCCACACAAATACATCAGCTGATTTTTGATGAATCTATAAAAACAATTCAGTGGAGGAAAGGCAGTCTTTTTGACAGATGCTTGTGGAGTAATAGACAAAATATGAACTTCAGCCTAAAGCTCCCACACTATACACAAATTATTTGAAAATAGGTTATGTAAAACTATAAAACATTTAGAAGAATCCTTAGAAGAAGATATGTGAAACTAGAGGCCAGGTGATGAATTCTTACACCTGACACAAAAGCACGATCTTTCAACAGGAAAAATGATAAATTTCACTTTATCAAAATTTTTAAAAGTTTTGCTTTGAGAAAGCCTCTGTTAAGAGAATAAAAAGCCATATAACACACAACAAAGGACCTATTTCTAGAATAAATAAATGATGCTCAAAGTTAAAGAATAAAAAGTGGATCTAGAAACAGAAATACCATTTGACCCAGCAATCCCATTACTGGGTATATACCCAAAGATTATAAATCATTCTATTATAAAGACACATGCAAATGTATGTTCATTGCGGCACTGTTTACAATAGCAAAGACTTGTAACCAACCCAAATGCCCATCAATGATAGACTGGATAAAGAAAATATGGTACATATACACCATGGAATACTATGCAGCCATAAAAAAGGATGAGTTCACGTCCTTTGCAGGAACTTGGACGAATCTGGAAACCATCATTCTCAGCAAACTGAAACAAAAACAGAAAACCAAACACCACATGTTCTCACTTATAAGTGGGTATTGAACAAGGAGAACACATGAACACAGGGAGGGGAACATCACATACCAGGGCCTGTTGTGGAGGTGGGAGGGCTAGGGGAAGGATAGCAGGGTGTGGGGAGATTGGGGAGGGATAATATTAGGAGAAATACCTAATGTAGGTGATGGGAGGATGGATGCAGCAAACCACCATGGCATGTGTATACCTATGTAACAATCCTTCATGATCTTCACATGTACCCAGAACTTAAAGTATAATTTACAAAATACCCCAAAAGATCAAATTAGAAAATGCACAAAAGATGTGAAGAGACATTTGACTAAAGAGGTATATGGAATGCAAATAAGCATGTGAAAACATGTTTAATATCACCTATTAAAACAGCTGAACTAAAACAAATTAGTAGTTAATACCAAATGCTGTTAAGAATGGAGAGAAACAGATAACTCATACATTGCTGGTAGGAATGTACAATTGACACAACAACTCTTGAAAATAGTTTGGCAGTTTCTTATAAAACTAAACATGTCATCACCATACAAACCAGCAATTGCATTCTTGAGCATTTGTGAAAATTCACATTCACACAGAAACCTGTACATGAATTTTCATAGCACCTCTATTTATAATAGATAAAAACTGGAAACAATCCAGAAGTCCTGCTATAGTTGAATGATTAAATGAATTCTGGTATATTATTTCATAGAATATTAGTCAACAATAAAAGGAAACAAACTATTGATACATGCATCAACTTGGATGAATCTCAAGAGTATTATGCTCAGTAAAAAAAAAAAAAAAAGCCAGTCTCAAAAGGTCACCTAATGTATAATTCCATTGATATAATATGTTCAAAATAATAATTGTAGAGATTGACAATACATTAGTGATTGACAGAGCACACAGACAAGATAGGGGTGTTGGTGCAACTAAAAAGGGATAGCACTGGAGTATTCCTTTGTGGTGATGCAGCAGTTCTGTATTTTGATTGTGGTGGTGGTTAGAAGTGGGATATAATTACATAGAACTACTTACAAATCCCCTGACCCCTGCCACACATACACAGGTGCATATACACGGACACATTCAAATGAGTGCATGTAGAAACTTGTGAAAATCGAGTAAGGTTTGTAGTCTACTTAGCAGAATTGTAGGAATGTCCATTTCTAAATTATACTAAAGTAACATATCACCATTTGGGGAAGCTAAGTGAAAAAAGTTGACAGCACTCTACGTACTCTTTCTGCAACTTCCTGTGAATTTATAAGTATTTAAAAATGAAAAATGAAAGGAAAAGAGACTGAGAAAAATTGTTAAGTAAATGAAACTCAAATCTTTGGAATAAAGTATTGGTAGTTCCTAAAAATATTAAATAATCAACTCCCTGTGACTCAGCAGTTGTCCAAGATTAATGAAAACATATATACAAAAACGACTTTTACAATAATGTTTAAAGCAGCCTTGTTCAAAATAGCTCAAAACTAGAAATAACCCAAATGTCCACTAACAGGAAAATGAATAACCAAATTGTGAAGTAGTCATATATTGGAATACTATTCAACAATAAAGAGAAATTATATACTGACACATACAACAACATGGATTAATCTCCAAAATATGTTGAGAATAAAAAGCCAGACACAGTGAAGCACAAACTTTGTAATTCCATTTATATGAAATTTGAAGGCAAACAAAACTAATCTATAGTGGAAAAAAAATCAGAACAACTTCTCCTGGGTGGGAAGTTTTAATTTTAAAGGGACATAAGGGAACTTTCAAGGTAATATAAATATTCTTTATCTTCTTTTGGTTGATGGTTACATGAATGAATTGTAGAAACTCAATGAACTGTGTAATTAGGATCTGTGCATGTTAATATATCAAACATAAACCTTAATAGTAAAAAAGTAAAAGAAAAAAGTGGTGGTTCAAAGTAATTGTGGTAACACTGAAAATGCTTTTTATTTTAATTTTAGGTGGAATAAAACCAGAATGCACATTTTTTAAATCTAGTGTGCTTACAAAAATGTTAGCAAAAAGTAAAGAAAACATGCATAAAATAATTAAAAGGAAATATGTCAAACTATTAACAAGGGGTTGGCCCATGTTTATTATTTTCTTCCCCATCTTTCTGTGGCTCCAGAATTTTTTAATGTCTATATATTACTATGAACATCAAAGCACATTTAAAAATAAATATGTTTCAAATGAAAAATACAGAAATTAACTATGATTCAGTACAAGACTTTTTCATACAAATCATTCTCAATCAAAATACAATCATACAAGAAATAGATAACAATTTGACTTATGTTGTGTGATACCGTCTTAAATGGTTTATTGAGGGACCAGAACTCAATCAACAGGATGTAAGCAGAAAGCAATTTTATTTGTTTTTTCCATTGCCCCTTAAAACCTGCCCTGGGTTTTTATTTTTTCCTACCTCTGGCTGAAAACTCACCCATATCCTAGAGTTTTTCTGTTCCTCTTAAGTCATAAGCAAATACTTCCTTTGTTTTAACATTAAAGAGTCTAATCCAATGTAATGGTTACATTACTTTAGTTCAGTACAGCATAATAGTCAAAACTCTAAAGTTATTTAATTTAAATCTTTTCCCTTTTTCTAGCTGAAATCGAAACCAAACAAAAAGCCCAGAATTGGTGGAGTTGGAAGGATAACACAGTAGGTCACTTCTCTCTTTTCTAATCCATTTCTTTCCTTCTTATTATCCAAAGGTTCTGGCCTCTACAAAGCTTTAGTAAGGGGAAAACATGAGGTGTATAAAGGTGGTAAACTAGCATGTTTGTCTTCTGAATATGGAGAATGTAATATTATTTGTTCTCTCATTTGAGATGTTCTTTATGAAGATTCCATACCAAGGACCACCACAATGTGGATATTTTAATGAGAAAATGTCTCTTCTTTAACTGACTTCTTAAAATCTTCTCCTTTATCTCACGAGTTTTGGGATTCATCACAATATCAGACTCAGATCATCCCACCATTGTCACTTTTGAGACCCACAAGAGTTGTCTTCTGTAAAGAAGTCAACATTTGCTTCTTAAAAACATGCACCTTTGCCCCACTTTCTGTGAAAGTTCAGCCTGCTGTAAACAGAGCCCTCTGTTTATCTGCCCTATACCAATAGTGCTAGCTAGTTTTTTACATTTAGCTTTCTCAGACAAGTGTAAATCTATGTTTCACAAATTACAAAAACACTTTTTCATAAAACTTTCCCAATAATACCCTTGAAGCCTCATTCTATAACTCATTTCAGATAAGACTTAAGGCAAGTACCAGTCCTCTTGTTCCCTATTACAGAGCATGCACAAAAAATTCAACTCTCTCTAAAGATAGATTAATCCACTATTCATTTTCACATCAAGTCTTAAATACCAAGTGGATGAATAAATAATATTGATAGAACAAGTTTTATAATCTCATAGCATGTCTGGCTTCAGAGCTACCACATCTAGTCAAGAAACTTGTCTTGTGTGTAAAGGCACCAACCAGAGAGGGTGTTTATCTCACCAAGCCCCGTGCTAACTACGGAGACTCAGCTGGGTCGGTGGTCTTCCTCTATGCTCATACAGCACACTATGCATTCTTCTCATCCTGTCACTACCACAATACCAACTGGGGGTTCATTTGTTTCTCTTCCTTTCTAGGTAAGAAGCCACTTGATAGCAGTCTATCTTTTCTCTCTGTATTCATAGGGCCTGACATAATGCTTGCCACTTCATCAGATAATCGATAAGTGGTTGGTAAATAAATAAATGAACCTATCTTCAGCTTATAATCTAATGAAAAAATAGGCCCTAGTGCTTTGTTCTAATACTTCATCCATTTTTGGATCGTTGCTTTGCTATTTGACATCTTTTGTACACTGACAACATAGCAAGGACTTTCAAGATAGAGTTAAAATATGGCCCCAGAGGAGGAGGCATACAAACTAATTGAGATCATTTTGTTGTTAACAGCAGAACAAATATAAATTTCAGGTTGGTCACAATTATTGCATTAAGAAAACTTTAAAATGATTTCCACAGAGTTAATTAAGAATGTCTCTTGTTATCTAGGTTCTTAATTGGTGTGTACTGTTTTCTTAGTGAGAAACTTCAGGAGAGGCTCAGCAGACAAATACCAAATAAATTATCATTTAATTTTTATTGTATTTTAGGTTTTGGGGTACATGTGAAGAACATGCAAGATTGTTGCATAGGTACGCACGTGGCAGTGTGATTTGCTGCTTTCCTCCCCTTCACCTATATCTGGCATTTCTTCCCATGCTATCTCTCCCCACCTCTCTACCTCCCACTGTCCCTCCCCTATTTCCCCCGCAACAGACCCCTGTGTGTAGTGCTCCCCTCCCTATGTCCATGTGTTCTTATTGTTCATCACCCGCCTATGAGTGAGAACATGTGGTGTTTGATTTTGTGTTCTTGTGTCA
>CAUYLG010063152.1:0-42929 GCA_963573385.1 Cacajao melanocephalus
TAGCCTGGGCAATAGAACAAGAATCCCGTTCTCTCTCCCTCTTTCTCTTCCTCTTTCTTTCTCTCGTACATTCTTTTTTTTTTCTTTCTTTCACTCTCACTTTCTTTCCTCTCTTTTCCTTTCTTTCAAAAAATAAAAAAATAAAAAAAATAAAAAAAAAATTTTATATAACAAAAGGATAAAAAGGCATGATTTGGCTTTGTGCCTTTACAACATAGGTACTAACTTAACTTCAACAACAGTAAAAATGCTCAAATTGACAAAAATTTATGGACTTAATATTAGGGCTCAAATTATAGTTATACACGAGGATCCCACTGAATTTACACACTCTGCCCTTATCATCAAGACAACTAGATATACCATTTTGAAAAATAAGTATATCTCACTTTAACTACAGCCTTGCCTAAATTACCCACAGTCATACCTATTGCTCTAAAATAGCCTATGTTGGAAGTAGGTTGCTCTATGTTGGAGGTAAACGTAATAAATAATACATTAAAATTAAAGTAAGTTGTTGGCACTTAGAGAGCGGCTTGATAAAATGGGATCACTTAGTTCCCCAGTTAAGACAGTTAATATGGCCCAATGTAGGGTGAAACATGGCCTTCGATAATTAAGTTTTGTTAAGCAAAACACAATAAAATGGTGACTATCCACGCTGCGTCTCCATTTAACAGCTCAAAGTGCTTCCTGTTCTCATATCTGAGAATAGAAAATATCATAGAGTCCCATATGATGGATGACTACAAGCATTAAAGAGGTAGTCCCATCTATCAGGGACCCCATACATAACACCTAATATTATTAAAAATTGCTAATACTATTCAGTCAAGAACTGGTAAATATTTTGTTGTCATTCATTTGGCTAGCATGTTCTGTTAAGCGCTTATTTCTACAGACCCTCAGCTACGGTTGCCTCCACTTCTTAAGAAACACAATACACCTTTCCAGGCTACCTAGGGGTACCCTCATAGCTTTGTCATCACACACACGCTTTGCAGACAAGAGCTTAATGACATCCACAATCTCCATGATCACAGATACAGCACTACATTGAGCACATCCTCCTCCAAGAAGATTCACTTGATACACACATTACGGTCATGTAGACTAATTTGTCTCTTAGTCTATTCAAGGTACTACAACAAAATTTATTACACAGGGTAATTTGTAAACAACATAAATTTAGGCCAGGCATGGTGGCTCATGCCTGTAATATCAGCATTTTGGGAGGCTGAGGTGGGTAAATTACCTGAGGTTAGGAGTTTGAGACCAGCCTGGCCAACATGGTGAAATCCTGTCTCTACCAAAAAATATAAAACTTAGCAGGGCATGGTGGCACACCTGTAGTTCCAGCTACCGGGGAGGCTGAGGTAGGGAACTTGGTTGAACCCTGGAGGCGGAGGTTGCAATGGGCCGAGATCATGCCACTGCATTCCAGCATGGGTGACAGAGTGACGCTCTGTCTCAAAACACACACACACACACACAACATAAATTTATTGCTCACAGTTCTGGGAGGCTAAAAATCCAAGGTCAAGGTGCTAGTGGATTCAACATCTGGTGAGGTCATTACTCACAGACAGTGAGTGCTTTCCATGAGTCCTCACGTGGTGGAAGGGACAGACCAGTGCCTATAGGACTCTTATAAGGCACTCATCCTACTTATGAGGGCAGAACAATCATATTATAGTCACCTACTAAAACCGCCACCTTTTAATACCATCACCTTGGAGATTAGAATTTCCCATACAAATCTGGGGAGGGGAGAAACAAACATTCACATCATAGCAGGTGAGTTATAATAAAGCAATCATAACTTTAGGAATGTGGGATTTACAAAGAGTACCACCCTAACCTCATCTTTGCTATATACTTGCCCTATGAAGCTATTTTATTTGATGAGTTTGAGCTGTATTCTTTTGTTCCCTTTTTTTTTTTTTTTTTTTTTTTTTTAATACAGATTCTCAATATTTTGCCCAGGCTTGGAGTACAGTGGCATGATGTCAGCTCACTACAGCCTCTGCCTCCTGGGTTCAAATGATTCTCGTGCCTCAGCCTCCTTAGTAGTTGGGATTACAGGCCTGTGCTACCACACCCAGTTAATTTTTATATTTTTAATAGAGACAGGGTTTTGCCACAATGACCGGACTGGTCTCGAACTCCTGGCCTCAAGTGATCTACCCGCCTCAGACTCCCAAAGTGCTGCTGGGATTACAGGCATGAACCCCTGTGCCTGTCCTAAGCTGTATTCTTTAGAATAAACCAGTAAATGAAAGCAAAGTGATTTATTGTGTTCTGTGTGCCATTCTAGCAAATTATCAAATCTAAGGGTCATAGGAACCCCTGATTCATAGCCCATCAGTGAGAAATACAGGTGGCCACATGGGACTTGGACTGGTGTCTGAAGTGAGGAGAGTCTTGTGGGAGTGCGTCCTTTAACTTGTGCGATCTGATGCTAGCTCCAGTTAGACGGCGTCAGAACTGAATTTAATTGTAGGACAGACAGTGGTATCTCCAGAGAACTGGAGAATTGCTCTGTTTGGAAAAAAGCCCACACATATGCTGTTAGACGTATGTGTGTAAACAGAGGAGTGAGTTTTTGCTTAACTGGGCATCTTTGTTTATTGCTTTCCTCTCATTCTTCTCATCTTGGTAATTATTTCTCTCATTTTCCTGAATCTCTGAAGAAGAAAGGGCCTGGACTCTCAGATTTCCTGACTCTGGTTATTTGGAGGGATGAACTCCAGTCTCCCACAGAAGGTTAGAGGTGAAGGAACATTCAGACACATAGGTTTTTATGACAAGTGCTTTGATGACATCTCCAAGGTGTCTTCTGGGAATGGTAAGAAACCCTGAGTTTCTGTCACTGGGTTGACATCAGCTCCATTATCCCTCCCCTTGTCCTTCAGCAAAGTCTCTGCTGAAGGCTATTATGTAAAAATCATAGGACATCGTTGATTTAAACTGAGCCAAGGTACTACACCCGACAAACAAAACCAAAATAGAGGCACTCAGACTAAAGTTCTATGCCACCAAACCAAAAACTAAGTTGTTTATCCTGCCTTCCAAGAAATAAAGAGGGAGAGAGAGAAAACAGTCAAATTCCCAAACAGGTCACTTTCAGTAGGCATGAAAATGCCTCTGCTTCAATCTTTACAAAGGAAGTAACCTAAGTAACCATGCCAGTCAATCTGTTTTTTTTTTTTTTTTTTTTTTTTTTTTAAATAATTATTTTTTACCTATTACCGGTGCAGAAGCAGCAACTTTTAAATGACCATTCAGCTTTTTGTTCTTTGTTTCTGCTTTCTTTAGCCCTCCTCTCCCTATAAAACCAAACTTCTCTGTTCTACTCATCAACACGCGCATTTTATTTTAAGAGACTAGGTGTTGTCAAATTCTAGAATTACAAATAAAGCCAACATAAACTTTACACTAAATTTATTGTAATTTTGTCTTTTGACAAATCCTTAGAGCTGGTGTTGCTCAACAGGAAGCCAGAAACTGGCCACAAGAAAAGGAACTCGGCTGGTGGTAAGTTGGGGTCTGGCAATTTAAAAATTGCCAATTATTGTCGGAATGCTTACTCTGAGGTATCCACTTGCCAAATACAGCTTTTGAGTGTTTGCTGTTTTTCTCATTTAACCTGAAGTATGCTACAGATATAAAATGCATTTATTGTCTTCTAAGACTTAGTATGAAAAAGAATGCCAGTTATCTCATTAATAATTTTTATTCTGATTACATGTGCCAATATCCTTTTTGATATGTAGGATTCAACAAAATATATTATTGATGTTAATTTCTCAAATGTTTCCCACTCTGTTTACACACAGCTACTTGAAAATTATAATGCACATATGTGGCCCGTGTTTACAGATCACATTACGTTTCTATTGGACAGTACTACGCTAGAGACATAGCATTGAAAGAAGGTGCTAGTTGTGGGGTTTGCCTATCAATGGAGAAAGCATTTAGGATAAAAAAAAAATGAATGAACAAGTAAGAAAAGCATCTGGTGAGATAGGCTGAACCTGGGGCAGCTGTTTTGCAAATGGGTCAAGGGGACATCTCTGAGGACAAAATATTCAAGCTAAAAAATATAAATATTTAGAAAGAGTCAGGTGTGGAAAGCTCAAGACGAAGATCACAGTAGGCAGAAGGAAGAGAGAAAGCAAAACCCCTGAGATGGTGAGGAGCTGGTATGGTCAAGGAATCAAGGAGTCCACCATGGGTCCAGCACAGTGTGTCAGGTGAGAGTGCAGAGATGAGGTATGGAGATACACAAGACAGATCCCAGGGTGCTTGAGAAGTGTGAGTCAGAAATTTGGAAGCCATACAAGAGTGCTGAGAAGAATAACACCATTGTCTTATTTTTCCTTTCAAAATATACTTTTTCTGTGTCTGAACTTTAGGGAACAGCAGGACCAGGAGCAAGCTATCTGCAAGGTTTATGCAAATATCCAAGCCTGACAGGGCCATGGACACGGGTAGTGGAGATGGAGATGGCTCTGGCTGTGCCTTCAGCATGTTCTGTGGATAGAATAAACAGGATTTGGATTGTACTGGGTGGTAAGGAAAATGAAAGGTGAGTTCTGGATTTAGAGCTTTAATAACTGAATATTTCAGCTCTAAGTAGATGCAGAATACTGGAAAAGTGGCAGGTTTGGGAGGAAGGGACAAACAATGTTTAGTTTAGGCAACGCTAGGTGTGGAGAGTCTATGGGACTCCCATGGGGAGATATCAAGAAGTCAATTGATTATATGAGACTAGAGCTCCAAAGGCGGCCAATGCTAATAATTCAGATGAGATGATGGTACTTTAAGCCATGATACTGGATGATATCACCTATAGAGTGTCAGACGCCTTAAATCTAGAGAAATTTAGAGCAGAAAACACCGTAAATTGGACCGAAAAGAGGTGGCCAATTGAGCTGTAAAGACAACCAAGAGTGGATTGTGTATTCATCTTACGATATGGAAAAAATGTGTTTGAAAAAGGAGAAGGAGATCCGGTGGGTCCTATGTCACTGGAACATCAGGATAAAAACTCAGAAAGGGGCCGGGCGTGGTGGCTCACACCTGTAATCCAAGCACTTTGGAGGCCAAGGTGGGCGGGTCACCTGAGGTCAGGAGTTCAAGACCAGCCTGACCAACATGGTGAAACCCCCGTCTTAAAAAAAAAAAAAAAAAAAAAAAAAAAAAAAAAAACTCAGAAAAGTCCACTGGATTTGGTAGCCTGGAGGTCACATGCATCCTCAGGAGAGTGCATTAGCTGGAGTGCTAAGGACTGAAGTCAATATAAAATGGATTCAGCAGAATAGGTGAGGTGAGAAAAAAAAAAAGCAAGCAATTAGAGATCACCATTTCTAAAGTTTGTCTAGGAATTCTCTTTCCAGAAATCACTTCTCTTAAAGACATAGGGTTGAAGCTTAGAAAGAAGTATGGGCCAAGATTGGTTTTCTTTGAAAGGGAAGGGATAGGATAACGTTTATGTGATAATAAGAATGATGTAGTAGAAATAAAATCTTGAACGTTTGTTTTCGGCAGAAAACAGAAGGGCAAATGCCAGGGGAAAGTTCTTGGGAAGATGAGAGAGAGTGGAAAGGAAAGCAAATGTAAAGAGGGAAGTCATTGGGAAGAACAAGTCTTTATTCACAATAACAAGGGCAGGAAAATTGAGGGTTAGGAGAGAAAGGGCTAAAAAATGCACATCTAACTGTTGCCATTTTCTCATTAAAATATCAGACAAGGCCATTCGCTGAGAGTGGAATAGTAGAGGAAGTTGGATAGTTTGAGGATAAAGCAGAAGGGCTGAATGTTATTTTAAGGCATGAGAAATCACATGTGCTGGAGAAGCACAGATGCTAACATGGAAGTGCTGAGTTTCCGTATGAAACCTGTAATCATACATCCAGATGTGCCTCTCAATAATCGTGACACTGAGCAAGTCACTTCCCCTCTATGAGCCATGGTTTCCTATGGATTACACAAGAACAACATTTGTCCCAAAACAAGGATGTTATAATTAGAAATAATAAAATTCACATTGGTTGACACACATTGGGACCTCGCCAAACAGCAGCCTTCATAATCAGTAGTGGTATAATCTCTGATCCACGGTTCTCTTCCCCTACTTTATAACTAGGGTGGATCCAAAATTTTACAACATCGTCTTGTTGGCCCGCCCCCACCTGTCCCTGGACATTTATCTTTCCCCCTTGTGTCAACATTTCCAAATGACTTAGACATTATTGATACATCATACCTTCTGAATGCCTTCTAGGATATTTGGAGAGTGGGTAGAGACAATCTGAGTCTGTTGAGGAACTAGGGAATGGGAGAGGGTTAACTATACAATTCTGTTGAAATCAGTTCAGTTGAGCTCCAACTCTGGTTCTACCCCTTTCTGACTGGGGGCTTTAAATAATTAACGTAACCAATATAAGTCAACTTCCTCATCTGTACAATGGTCGTGCTAATTATAACTAAGATTAGTCAATATTCACCGTGTCTCAGGGTGTGCTCGGTGCTTACACGTATTAATACATCCCAACCGCAGAGGCTGTGAGAGGAGTTGTTAGGGTTAAAGGAGAAGCTCTTGGCATGTGGGTAACGTTCGTAAGTCGTAGCCACTATTCCTATGAGCATCGTTCTTGTCCTGCCCTTGAATTTCATAATGCATGGCCTGGGACTGAGCCCCATGACACAGCACATAGCCTGGTAAGGACCAAGAGTTCCCATTTGTCATAGACTCACTCAGTCTAGCCTAGATCCATGTCTAATCTCACTTAATCCTCACCTCAGAGTTAGACTTCACCATAAAACTGTCCTCATTCTGCAGAGGAGAAAACTGAGGCTCAGAGAGATGTCACTGACCAAGAACTCGTATTGGCAAGGTGCCAAAGAGTGGAGATCTAACTGATTCCAAAGTCCAGTGCTTTTTATAACAGTGATGCTCAACTAGGGGGAATTTTCCCTCCCCCAGGACCTTTAACAATGTCTATAGACACTTTCAGCTGTCACTCCTGAAGGGGAAGTTGCTACCAGCATTGGTGGATAGAGGCCAGGGGTGCTGCTAAATATCCTACTGTGTGCAGAACAGTCCCCCACAACAAAAATTACGCAACCCCAAATGTCAATAGTGCCAAGATTGAGAAACCTTGAGCTACATTAAACAATGTTCCATGAAACACCTCAGTGAAAGTGACTGCTAATGACAGGAAGAAAAGGAAGAGAGAAAGGGAAAGAAGGAAAAAATCATAACACTAGGGTATGACTATATCCTGGAAATCTTTGGGGAACTCCTCTCAAATGCAGCACTGTAGAGCTGCAAAGGTAGTGGCGCTGAAGTTGCTCATCCTGAATTTCAAATCTTGCTGCCTCCACTGACTGGCTGGACATGATGCTGAAAAAAACTACTAAAACTCCTAGGTCATGAATTCCCTCTGGTAAAAAAGGGGTAATGATGGCTGCCCCACAATGTTATTAAGGGTATTAGATATGAACACGTGCTAGATTTGCTGTTACTTTTAGAGAGGTTGGATAGCCCAGCTCTAGTTCTCACGACCATAAAAAAATCACTGTAGTTTTTAGATACAGAGATTCTAGCTGGGGGAGCAGTTCATGAATACGCATTTTAACAAATACCATACCTTGGATGTTTGTGATAAAGCCCACAGACCACGGTATAAGCAAATTTGGTCAAGTGGCAAAGACACAGGGGTGACAGAGACCTTTGGGTTGAGTTGGATGCAACAGCTTCCCATGTGACCTGCTGCAGAGGCAGGTACTATAATTTTGTGATTTTGTTTCTTAAAAGCAAGGAAATAGATCCCAGAAACACCCCAGGATATCTTCCCATAGTGTTACTGCCCCGAATTTAGTCACGTGCCCACCAATAAACGATCCTTTGCAAAGCAAAAGGAATTCTAGTTAGTACAAATTAGAAAACCAAGATACACCCGCAAAGGTGGAGGAGGGAAACCTTCTCCAAAGAGTATCTGAACAAAATTGCAATTTGATTTGCAGAGAAGAAATGAGGAACAGTTATTTGGTTGGGGGAGGGGGCGTCGCCAGCAATATCTGTCAAAATTGTTGCATAGAGAAAGGGCTTAGAAGTCAGACTAAGTTAAACTAAAGACGTTTGTCTACTATTTCCGATTTAAGTGATCAGCAGATTTCACAATTGCTCTCAATATTGATTCATTCGTATGGAAACTACAAATAATGGAACACTGCCGAGCTATTATGTAGACCAAACTACAACTCATACGTAGCAATTAACACAGCAAATAGTCTCTGATAAGAACCCCACAAATATGAGCTAAATATTCATGCTCATTCTATTTATCCCACAGACCTTGAAGACATATAACATGAATGCTAATTCACTGCATCCCACAGAGAACTTTATATCAAGCAGGGACAATGAAAAGCAGTCGGGAGAAAGTAGATACACAGCTCTCTTTGTTCACTTCTTCTAGCACAGAATCTATAGGATATAATATATTTTGGCTTTATTTATTTATTTTGGGGGGATGGTGCCTTGCTCTGTTGCCCAGGCTGGAGTGCAGTGGTGCGATCTTGGCTCACTAAAACCTCCGCCTCTCGGGTTCAAGCCATTCTCCTGCCTCAGCCTCCCAAGTAGCTAGAGTTACAGCTCTCGCCACCAAACATGGATAATTTTTGCATTTTCAGTAGAGACGGGGTTTCACCATGTTGGCCAGGCTGGTCTCCAACTCCTGACCTCAAGTGATCCGCCCGCCTCGACCTCCTTAAGTGCTGTTATTATAGGTATGAGTCACCACACACATAATATATGTCTACATATTACCAGTAATGGTTCAAAATCCTCTTCAGCTATGAACTCAACCCAAACCCTAAAACTTTAAATTAAATATCACCCCCTAAAAAACAGGTCAAGGGTCCTCACAGTGGGAGGGACAGGAGCTGAGAGACTGGGAGAGCATGAGGTCGAAAGAAGTTGCAGAGCTTGCTGGCATGTTTGCATTGAGTGATGGAGACCAGACGTGAACCTTCTGACTCTGAGTCCTGTGCCTTCCTTACGATACTGAAGCAGCCTCTGCTCAATTCTCCATTGTCCATACACTCTGAGTTTAGTATTTCTGTTGCTGGACAGAGGCCTTTAATCCTCTTGGTAAAGTAATTGGCCTGATAGGTGGAATGCATATTAATAATGATGGGAATATGGAGAACTATCCTTTCCCAAAGGAACTCCAAGAGAGTGCCAATTTCATGCTGTGACTATCGACAAGGCTCACTGGAGTGGGTCTTCTGGCAGGAGGAGGCGCTATAGTGAAAGTCAATGAATAGTTGTACTGTAAGATGGTTCTACAGCTGAGAGATGGCCATTGCTGAAATGTTTCATGTTTCAGGTGTGAGAAGATGGAAACCGACTTCTCCATCCCTCTGAATGAATCTGAGAAGGTGCTCCCTGAGCCTGATGGCTACACCATTCTGTGGATCTTCTCATTGCTATTCCACGGAGTCAGCTTTGTCTTTGGGGTCCTGGGCAATGGGTTTGTGCTCTGGGTGGCTGGATTCCGGATGAAACGCACAGTCAGCACCATCTGTTACCTGAACCTGGCCCTAGCTGACTTCTCTTTCAGTGCCATCCTGCCATTCCGCATGGTCTCCATCGCCATGGGAGAAAAGTGGCCTTTTGGCCGGTTCCTATGTAAGTTAGTTCACGTCATGGCAGACATCAACCTTTATGTCAGTGTCTACCTGATCACTGTCATTGCTCTGGATCGCTGTATTTGTGTCCTGCATCCAGTCTGGGCCATGAACCACCGCACCATGAGTCTGGCCAAGAGGGTGATCATGGGACTCTGGATTGTTGCCATCGTCTTTACCTTACCAAATTTCATCTTCTGGACTACAAGTACTGAGAATGGGGACACATACTGTATCTTTAACATGGCATTCTGGCTTGACACTCTTGCAGAGAATTTGAACGTGTTCATTACCATGGTCAAGGTCTATGTGATCCTCCACTTCATTATTGGCTTCAGCATCCCCATGTCCATCATCACAGTCTGCTATGGGATCATTGCTGCCAAAATTCACAAGAAGCGTATGATTAAATCCAGCCGTCCCTTGCGGGTCCTCACTGCTGTGGTGGCTTCTTTCTTCATCTGTTGGTTCCCTTCTGAACTAATTGGCATTCTAATGGCAGTCTGGCTCAAAGAGATACTGTTCAATGGCAAATACAAAATCATTGTTGCCCTGGTTAACCCAGCAAGTTCCTTGGCCTTTTTTAACAGCTGCCTCAACCCAATTCTCTACGTCTTCATGGGTCGTAACGTCCAAGAAAGACTGATTCGCTCCTTGACCACTACTTTGGAGGGGGGGGGCCCGACTTAGCCAAGAGTAGCAACAGAAACGCCAATCCTGCTTCACCTCCTGAGGAGAAGGAGTTACAAGCAGTGTGAGGTTGGGGGTACTTTTGAGCCCTCTTTCTACCCTGCATTTCTTCTACTCTCATACCACCACCACAAACATCAACATGAAAGAAGACTTCTGTACCAAATGTGTAGGGGGTTTTACTCACAACCAAGCAGTAGACGCCAGCTGGGTGTCCTACAATTAAATTCCAACACTATCTACCTGGAGCGAGTATCGGCTCCCACAGCTGTAACGGCTCATTCCAAAAGGCTGCTCCTCCACTTGAGACACAAGTCACAAATCCAGGCTTCTGAAATTTCTGGCCAACCAGCTTCAATTTGGGGTTCCCACCACCCCCTCTTCGGGGGTAGAGTGGCTCACGGAACTCAGAGAAATAAATGAATTGCTAGAGTGGCTCATAGAACTCAGCAAAACATTTATTTATTTAGGCTTGCTGATTTATTACAAGATACTACAAAAGATACAGGTGAAGAGGCACACAGGGCAAGGTATAAGAGAAGGGATATGCAGGTCCCATTACCTCCCTGAGTGCACCACCCTCCAGGAACCTCCATGTGTTCACCTATCATGAAGCTCTCCAAATCCAGTCCTCTTGGGTTTTTATGGAAGCTTCATGATGTCAGCATTCCTTCCCCCATGCATAGTATGGGACCCTCTCTGTGGAGAGTCTTAAGACCCATAATTAGAAAGGTGGGGGAAGATGAGAGTCCTGATTTGGGGTAGATGAAGGAGAGGAGAGAGATTCTGTTTCCTGAGGCCTAATACACCCAACATTGTAACACAGGACTGTAGCAAAGGCTATGGGAGTTATGAAGCAGAAACCATGGGCTAAAACCAACATACATTTTAATACCAGATACCCTAATCCCAGTCCTAACTTCGTTTAACCTTGGTCACATTGAGCCATTCCAGGATGAGTGGCTCAAGTATTTCCTCAGGGAAAATACTTCTGTACCCCATGATTTAAGGGTAAGAAGTAGATAATGAGGCCACTGTAGGTGTCATTTTTCATTTCTAGACCTCAGCCTATATCATAAGTGGAAGTGGGAAAAGAGTACAAGAGAAGGGAAAAAGTCAGGGGATTTTTAAGCCTTAGATGAGATAGCGTTTTTAAAAAAAAATTTTTTTTACCTTATCATTAAGTAAAATGTTTGCTGCAGGCTTCCTGGAGCTTTCTCTTTTTAAAGTCAGACTGCTGAAGGTTTCTTCTATTCTTAGTTAAGAGTTTTCTTTTATTCTTTAAATCATAAATGAATATTGAATTTTATTAAATGAAGTTTCTATAAATATTAACATAATCATATTATTTTTATTCCTTCATTTACATGATTATAAATTAGATGAATGTATATGTTAAACTACCCTTGCATTTCTGAAATAAACCACGCTTGCTCATGATGGCTTTTCAACATTTATAATCTGTCTCACAGATTTGTTTAGAATTTCTGTATTTATGTTCATGTAGAGATGGCTCTGTTATTTCACTTTTCTCTACTGTCCTTGATAGCTTTTACATCAAACTTACATTTTCCTGAAAGGAATCTAGAAGTGATCTTCTGATTCTATCCTCGGGTATTATATCTTTTTTGAACATTTAGAAAAATTTGCTAGTGAAGCCAACTGGATCTTGGGTTTGCTTTTTGAGAAAGCTTTTAAATATAGGTTCAATTCAATTATTTGACCGGGCAGTTTTCTTTTTCACATTGGTCACTTTTGGTAAACTGCGATTTTCAAATTCAAGGAATCGGCCATTTCATCCCAACTACCAGGCTTATGTAATTACCCAATGGGTTCTTCCTGCCTGCTGTACAGACAAAACCAGTTCAGTGAGACTATGATATTGCAGTAAAGAAAGAGTTTAATTAACATCAGTTTCCCTGACAGCTGAGAGGTTATGCTTTTTCAAAGATAGTTTGGTGGCCAGGAGGGAATGGGTGCTGCTAACTGGTTGAGGAGGCAATCATAGGAAAGTGGGAAGTGGTCCTCATGCACTGAGTCTGCCTTGGAGTGAGGGGGTTACGGGACCACTTGAGTCATGAGTCATCGCTAGAATGCAAGTCTGAAAAACATCTCAAAAGACTAATCTTAGGTTCTACAATAGAGGTGTTACCTATAGAAGTAATTGGGAAAGTCACAAATCTTGGCCCTTACTGCCCAGGGGTCTCTGGCCACATGACACCTGGGCAGTAAGGGATTATAGAAACCATAATCCTACATTTTAGCAGAATTCAGACCCCTTAAATAATCCTAATCTCAGGGCCTTTCATTACTTTTCAGTCCCAGAGCAAGGAGGGTGTTAGTTAGGGAAGGCCTACTATCATCCTTGCTTACATGTTAAACTATAAACTATTTTCTTCACCTGCTTATCTTAGCCTACAGACAGAAGTGAGAAAAGACAGACAACCTTTGAGGCTAAAAGCAGGAAAAAGTCAGCCATGTTACATTTCTCTCACTGTCAAAATCTTTGCAATTGTGGTTTCATTTTTCGTCATGAAACAGTGTAATTTTATGGTACCTGATATGTTTCTTTCAAGTAATAAGAATGTAAGCTATCTGAGGGTAGGGATTTTGGTCTATATTGTTTGCTGATGGATTTCAATCCCCTGCATATAAGATAGTGTCTGATATATGATAGGCATTCAATAAATGTTTATAGCATTGATAAACAATAACATCACTTAATGTCCAGTCAAAATTATCTCCAGCCCTCATAATATGAATCAGGTCAGGTCTAGTAAATTCCCATCCTCATGTTCACAGTATTTGTAAATTCCCAGCCAGCTTACATTTTCACAAACATTTCTGATTTTGAGTTTCTGCTTACATAAAATACTCTGGCTAACCATTGCCTAATGACTTTGTATTTAAATAAATAATTCATAACTCAGCACTTTACCTTGCTTTCTGCACATAAACATTCAGAAATTGTCATTTCTATATTGTATAACATACTTTCCTGATGCAATGGCGAAAGACACTACTCAACATGTACATCAGGCAGTCCTGTTATCAACGTTCTCACTCACCCCACTGCTTTACTCAGTTAATTTCCTTCTCCCTTTCCTGTCTCCCCTAAAGTTATCTGCATTTCCAAGGTAGAGTAGTTTGTGCATTGTATTTGCACGTTTGACTCCTAAAAATGCTTTAAAGTTCACAAGAGGCATATACTCTTAAATGCCCAACATAGGTGGTAGCCATAGAAAATAAGGAACAAGGCTGGGCATGATGGTTCATGCCTGTAATCCCAGCACTTTGGGAGGCCAAGGTGAGTGGATCATTTGAGGTCAGGAGTTCGAGATCAGCCTGAGCAACATGGTGAAATCCTGTCTCTATTAAAAGCATAAAAATTATCCGGGCATGGTGGTGCACACCTGTAATTTTAGCTACTTGGGAGGCTGAGGAAGAATCATTTGAACCTGGGACGTGGAGGTTGCAGGAAGCCGAGAATGTGCCACTGCACTCTACCCTGGGAGACAGAGAGAGATAAGAGAAAGAGGGAAAGAGGGAAAGAGGGAAGGAAAGGAAAAAGGAAAGGAAAGGAAGAGAGAGAAAAGAAAAGGAACAAGGACAAAAGGCAAGAGGGAAAGGCCAGGAGCCAAGAAGAACAGTATACGACCTCTAGATAGGAGAACCAAGACTTCCAGATGAGCTAATTAAGAGACTTCCTCCACTGCCAAGATAGGGAATTCTTACTATTCTTTTTCACTGGCCTTGGTTAACTGCAGTAGAACAGTGCCTGCTGCATCCTCGTCATTTTTCTTTTTCTCATTAGGAGTTTTCATTGTGGAGTCTCAATTCCCATTTCATTATGATATACTGTGGGTTCAGGAAACTGAGCTTTTTGTTTTGCTTTAAGTTACGGGACACTTACCAGAAAGAAACACTTCCCAATGTGTGTCCATGTGGATGGATCACTAACTTCCTGTATCAAGCCTGGAACTCACCGCCCCCCAAATTTTTTGGTAACGATTTGTAAGGTCAGACAACAGGGTGCCAAACCCAAGGTCACCTAGGTTTTCTCCTGTTATCTTCTAGGAGTTTAATAGTTTTGTCTTTTACATTTAAGTCTATAATCTATTTTGAGTCCTATTTATCTGGTGGAAACCTGACTGACACAGCATGTTTATAGTGCTAAAAAAAAAATAAACAGGAAAGGTAAAGCATTAACTAAGAGAAATCAGTAGAAATTGAGTGGAAGAAATGGAAATGGTCTGTCTTCATCATCAAATTTTCTTTTTTGTGTTTTTGCCATCAGCATATACATCTGTTCTCTAATCTACTAACTGAAAACTTAAAAACTTCTTGTACCACACACATCCTCCTGAACTTTACAATCAATTTCTCTGCTCTCCTTAACAGCAAACTCAAGAGTCACTTCCAGTTTACTTCTCTTCCTCATTTCACATTTTCTCCAGAATCCATTCTAAATGGGCTCATATCTTGATTACTGCACTGGGACTACTCTTACCAAGGACAACAGTGACATCCTTTGCCATGTTACTGCACTGCAATTTCAGACATTGGGTGCTTACCTATGAATCGAATGGGGTAAATCTAAGTCACATATGCTTATCTGATAATGATGGGAATCTTAGGCCCCTAAGCATACATGACTCAGTTGTCCACACCCTTTTATTTTAAAATATATAATTTTCTTGGAGATATCATACTTGTTTGGTTTTCTTCCTACCTCAGTAACTTTTCTTTCTCAATTTCCTTGACTGGCTCTTTTCTGACTTTTAAATGTTGGTGTGCCCGAAGGCTCAATTCTAGACCCTCCTCATCTATCTGCCTCAATGCAGTCATCCTAGGTAATGTGTTCCTATAACTTGAAATCCCATCTGTACATTAATGACTCCCCCTAAACATCCATCGTAATCCACAACTTCTCTTCAGAAGTCTAGACTGGTATCAACCTGTCTCCTCTGCATTTCCACTTGAAAACCTATGGGGCATCATCAAAATAAAACTGTAAATTTGATTTCTCCAAAACAGTTGCTTGCCAAATCCTCTACCTTTCTTCCAAATTTAGGAAAAGTCATTACCCTCTACCAAATGTCTTAAGTCTCACATGTAAGTAATTATTGATTCCTTTTTACTTATTTATTTTTTAATGAGACAGAGACTTACTCTGTCATTCAGGCTGGAGTGCAGTGGCGTGATCTTGGCTTACTGCAACCTCCGCCTCCCCAGGTTCAAGCAATTCTCCTGCCTCAGCCTCCCAAGTAGCTGGGATTACAAGCGCACGCCACACTGCCTAATTTTTGTATTTTTAGTAGAGATGGGGTTTCACCATGTTGGCCAGGCTGGTCTCGAACTCCTGATCTGAAGTGATTTGCGTGCCTTGGCCTCCCAAAGTGCAGGGATTACAGGCATGATCTATTGACTCTTTTAATCTAATCCATCAGCATATCCCATTGACTCTATGTCAGAAACATGGACCAAATCTGTGTGTTTCTTTCCTTTCCGCCACCACATGACTTCAACCCACCACCATCTGGACCACTACATTAGTTTCCTAATCTTTCTACTTTCACTCTTGCTCCATAGCAATCAGTTATTTACACAGCAGTCAAAGTTTTTTTTTCTATTGTAAATATGATCATGCCCCTCTCTTAACACCCTCCAACAGCTTCCCATTGTGCTAATAAAAACATCCGATTCCACTATCTGACTCCCAAAACCTTATATTATCTGGCTTTTGCCTGTCCTGGTGATGTTCTTCCCCAACAGTGTTTCTCTCATCTACTATGATGTTAGTAATTACGCTAGTAATATCTTTATTTCTCAAATATACCAAATTCATTCTTACCTCAGAATCTTTGTACTAACTGCTCTCCTGCTTGAAATATTTTTCCTCTTGAACTTCATGTGACCAGTTCGTGTAATTCTAATCTCAGCTTAAACATAACATCCTCAGAATATTTTTGTTTTCTGAGTCCCTAAGACAGCATAGCCTCTCAGGCACTCTCCAATCTAGTTCATCAACTATTTTAGTTCTTTTCATAGCATTCATTGTGCCTTTCTGTCAATCATAAAACCACCTCCCTTCTCTCATTCTTCACCTGTCTGAGGGCCTTTGGTGTCTTTTTCTTCATCTATTGCAACAGCCTCCACATTCATGTCATTTTTCAGTGAGAAAGAGTGTAAGAGAGTGGGTATCCAGAAAATGAGGTCTGAGCCAGATACAGCTGGGTTTGTTAAGCCTGAGTTAAAAGTCTGGTAGCCATTACAAGATGCAGAGCTCTGTTTTTCTTTTCTTTTTATTATTTTAATTTATTGAGCCTAAAGCTTAACCGTTACTTTCTTATTTTTTTTTTTGAGACAAAGTGTCACTCTGTTGCCCAGGCTGGAGTGCAGTGGCCAATCTCGGCTCACTGCAACCTCCACCCCTTGGGCTCAAGCGATCCTACTGCCTCAGCCTCCTGAGTAGCTTTGACTAGAGGCACAAGCCACCATGCCTGGCTAACCAACCACAACTTTCAAAGTAAAAATTTTTCATTTTTATGAAGTCCAACTTACTCCTTTTTTTACAGATTGTGCTATTAGTGTCATATCAAAGAATTCTATGCTTAGCTCTTGGTCCTGGACATTTTTAATGTTTCCTCCTAAAAATTCAGTAATTCTGCATTTAACATTTAAATCTATAATCCATCTTTAATTATCTTTTGCAAAGAATGTAAGGTGTAGGTTGAGTTTATTATTTTTTAATCTCCAATTATGCCAGTACCATTTGTTGAAAACAATATTCTTTCTTCATTGAATTTTTTAACTATGTCAAAAGTCAACTGACTATATTGTGTGTGGATCTATTTTTGGACTCTTTTGTGTTCCACTGGTCTGTATGTCTACCCTTCAGCCAATATCACACTGTCTTGATAATTGTAGCTTAAAAGCAAGTCTTGATATTAAGAGGCATGAGTACTCCAATGTTGTTCCTTTTCAAAAGTAGTTTGGCTATTTTAGTTACTTTGCCTTTCCATATAAATTTCTAGAATTAGGTTGTTAATGCTTTTTTTTTAACTTGAATCACCTTGAATCTATGGATTTGCTTGAGGAAGAACTGATGTCTTAATCATATTCTGTCTGCAGTACTCTCTTATTCAGTACCAATCTTTGAACTCTATCTGCCTTGTTCTTCCCAACTCCCAACTTTATCTTCTCATTTCGAACTCATTTCAAAGAATCTACTGGGCTCTACCTGTGTTTCCCCTAGTGCACTGTGGCCTGCAAACTCTCTCAAGTCAGTAAGCAGAGCAATCACGGGGATCATCTTATTTATTTCCCCTTTTTTGGAGATCACAATGCTATACTATCCATTGTCCAGTGTCGGAAAACCATTCTTTCCCATTTTCCCTAGATTTTTAGTTGTTTAAGGTAGGAGCATAAATCTGGTCTCTTTTTTGCCATCACTGTTGGAAGTAGCTCTGTTGATTGTGTTTTAAAAAGTCATTTTTTCTTCTGTTCATGGAGAGAGTTATTTGTGAAAGCTAGTTCAGGCATCCAGGCAAGAGATGGCATGGGCCTGTGTGAGGATGGCAGCATTGGAGGTGATTCTTGGGGCGCATAAAATGAGCAGCACTTGGATTTTGGTTACCAAATGAGAGAAAAAATCAATAATAAATTTTAGACTTGACACTTCACCAATTGAGGACAATGGCTCTGATTCCTAAAAGAAAACGAAGGAAGGGGCAGGTCAGGGAATAGGGGGATATTGTTTTCAGAATGTTTAGTTTGTCATGTGTACTGTCTGTGTCTACAGAAATTCCAAGAAGTGGACTTGGTTTTATGAAGCTGTAATTCTGGGAAGTAGTCAGGGCTGATGATGGTTTAGATTAACAGTTAGGGGTACAGTATATTCTTTTGGTTTTAGTTCACGTCATAATTGCACATATTTAAGGGATACAGAGTGATATGTTGATACATGTATACAATGTATAATAGTCAATCAGGGTAATTAGCATATCCATCACCTAAAACATTTATCATTTCTTTGTGTGGTAAACATTCAAAATCCTCTCTTCTAGCTTTTCGAGAATACACAATAAATTATTTATTTTCTAGTCAATTATGAAGCAAGCAAAAATAGTACTGGAATAGAGGCAGGATCTTACTGTGTCACCCAGGCTGACCTAAAGAACTGTGAGATAATAAATGTGTTGTTTCAAGCTGCTAAATATTTGTGAGAATCTGTTTTGGCCCCAACAGAAAATTAATACATTATTGACAGCAGGAACATCAGAAACAAGCCACGCATGGTGGTTCACACCTATAATCCCAGCACTTTGAGAGGTTGAGGTGGGCAAATCACCTGAGGTCAGGAGTTTGAGACCAACCTGGCCAACATGGTGAAACCGCACCTCTACTAAAAATACAAAACTTAGCCAGGTGTGGTGGCACACATCTTGATCCCAGCTACTCAGGTGGCTGAGGCAAGAGAATCACTTGGACCCAAGAGGCAGAGGTTGCAGTGAGCCAAGATTGTGCCTGGAACTCCAACCTGGACAACAGAGTGAGATTCTGCCTCAAAAAAAAAAAAAAAAAAAATATCAGAAACAACTTAAGTACATCATACCTTCCTTCTTACATATTTATTCACCTGTATTCGAACTTAATGCATTTTGCATGAAGCTACATTTCCTCATTCTACCTTTGTCTGAACCTTGATTTTATGGTTTCTGTTTGGTTTTCCTAAAGTTTTAAATTAGAAATGTGTGTATTTCCATATAATAGTTATTTGTATTAAGCCCTGCAAATCCATTGTACAGAAAGGCAAAAGAAAGAAACAAAACCTCACCACTGCTTTTATCATTTTCTTCTGTTCCTAGGAAAAAGCTGTCATTTCTAAGGTATGATCCAGCTGTTGTCTTTTCTGATTCTGAACCTTTTACAAACGATCTATCAAAGGAGACATTTCAGAGAGGGGCCCAGCTTTTAGAATTGTGACAATTACTAAATTTCCCTCTCTTAATGAAGGACAACTTTTTAAAAGCACAAAGCTAAGGTTGGAAAAAGCCCTCAGAGGTCAGACTAATCAGGACCAATAAGGAACTTCCAGTCCTCTACCTCCACCCCTAAATATAAATACAGAGAAAGGCAATGAGAACCTGGACTATCTTCTCCCTGGCATGGGATCAGAACCAGACAACTTCTGGTGGGAGAGCTGACAATGGACTTCTGGAAGGTTCTAGAATCTACAGACCCAAGTTCTAAACTGGGAATCAAGACAAAGTGGGTGGAATTTGTAAATCTGTGTACCAGGAGTTGCTAGGGTTTTAAGTATGTCAAATTTCTTTATACATAAATCATCTTCCCACTTAGAAGTTGAAAAGTTGCTGAGTCCTCAAAGCACTGCATTGTAGACAGTGCTCTAGAAGCTTTCTGTTAACACTGATGCAGTTGTTAATAGACCTGGACAACAATAGTTCTGGACACCCCATAGCACACACAGACACCTACACACCTAAAAACGTTTCATCTGGGGCGTAAAAGGAGAAAGTCAGCAGAGTAAGATTAAGAAAGACCCATGCCCAGAGCCCCCTCCCTAGCCTCCAACATGGGATCCATCTGGCCCATGAGAGCAAGAAGAACAAGAACAAACATGTCTGTAGGGCTGCTTCCCACCTCAGCCACACAGCAGGGCAGATTCACCAAGAACCGACTGGGTCTGACCTACCAGAGGCTGCCCCAGCCAAAGCAGAACTGCCAGATGAGCTCAGAACTGATGTGCCCAAGGCCAATTTCCTCATAATGCTGCCTAGAGAAACCCCAGCAAGCACTGGCTAAGGTTCTGTTACCTCTGCTACCTCTTGAACACCCAGACAGAATTCACTCACGTGGAGAAAAATGGCCAAAGGCAGATGTGTGCCAGAAACCCCTACTGGGGCTAAACAGTCAAGACATACCAGCTGCTAACTAGAATAAGAGTTGTTAGGCCTCCTAACTGTACTTCCCAGAAACCTCAACAGCACAGCACAGGTGTCTTAGGCACTGCCCATGCCCAAATTACACTTCCCAGGAAGCTCAGCAGCCCTACTCAGAAGTCTCAGTTCCCAGAAAAGGCAAAGAGAGGCTAAACACGGGGTAGACGACACTCTACAAATTCAGCAGTGCTTGCTTCTCCCTCAGGGAATCTGGTCCCAATTGCCTTCTTCTGGTCCCTCCCTGGGAGGCTGAACAACCTAGGGGCATTGGCTCCAGTAACTAGACTAAGCTTCATCTCTCCCTTGTTCAGGTGAGGGGAAACCCTCAGTAAATTATAATTTTTATAATCCACTTTATTCAGCCCTCTTAAACATATGGGACATTTATAGCATCTGTTTCTAACATCCTTTTCTGTTAATTCTATCAGTGTGTCACTTCTGGGTCTCTGAGTTTTCTTCATGTTACAGGGTTGTATTTTCCTGCTTCTTTGCACACCTGGGTAAGTTTTTTGATTGGATGCCAGACAGGGTCAATTACTGACAGACTGCTTTCTATTTCTTTATTCGTCCCTGGAAAACTGCTAAAAACTTGGAAAGTTTGGCCTTTTCATAGCTTGTATGTATGTTTTGTGAGGAGGGTTCAAGGCAGCCTTTAATATAGGGTAAATCTGAGCCACTCATGGAAGCAATACTCCTCTTCAAGTCCACTGTGATTCCCCAAATGTTAGGAGGCATTTCCATTCCAGCTAGTGGAAATGCCGATTACTCCCACCTTGTATAGGATCCAAGGATTTTTCTGCCTGTTCATTTCCAATAGTTCTTCCTCCAACCTGGGGGGGTTTTCCTCACATACAAGTGCTGATTATGACTCAAAGGCTTGTAGGGGAAACTACAGAACTCTCAATTCTAGGTGCAGCTCTTCCCAAGTAATCCAACTCAAGAATCTGGGCCACCTTGAATTCCTCAAACCCAAAACTGTCTCAATTCAGAGAGATGGCTGGGATCTGCTTGGGTCTCTCCTCTCAGTGCTGCAGACCGGAAACTTTCTCCACGCACTAAGCTGGGGCAATCATAAGGCTCATTTCATTGTTTCCTTTCTCTCGTGGAAAGCCGTCCTGAGTCCTTTACTTCTCAATGTCTGATGAAGTTCACTCATATATTGTGTATCTTTTTCAGATAGTTAAGGCAGGGGATTACACACATTAGGCATTTATCATTAAAGAAAAAGGGATTGTTGGAGTTGACTATGAAAAAGATTAGTCAGCATCTAGGTGCATTATGTCATATGTATTTCATACTCATAATAAAGTATGTTAGCTTTTTTTTTTTCTTTTTTAGAAAGAGTCTTATTCTGTCACCCAGTCTGGATTGCAAGTGGCATGATCATTGCTCAATGCAGCCTAGAACTCCTGGGCTCAGGCGATCCTCTTGCCTCAGCCACCCAAGTAGCTGGGATGGTAAGCACATACCACGATGTCTAGCTATTATTTATTTATTTATTTGGTAGAGATACAGTCTTGCTACATTGCCCAGGGTGGTCTCAAACTCCTGGGCTCAAGTGATCTTCCTGCCTCGGCCACCCAAAGTGCTGAGATTACAGGTGTGAGCAACCGTGCCTGGCCGGGTATGTTAATTTATATAATTTCAGAATAGATACAAATTTATGTTTGGCAACATTTCAAGCATTATAAATCTCATGTTCTTTTTGGACATTTAGGAGTTATTTTCCAGTGCTGATGTGACTTCAACATTTCAAGGGCATCTACAATGTTCACATGTAACAATTATAAGATTCTCCGATTATACAATAAAAATTTTACCATACTTGGATCATAATTATTAAGATAGGGAGATTATCCTGGTTTATCTGGGTTTTTCCCAATGTAATCACAAGGGTCTTCCAACATGGAAGAGGGAGACAGAACACTCAAGTGCTAAAAGTGATGTAAGACTGATTGGTCAGTCACTGCTGGTTTTGAAAGGAGGCCCCAAACCACAGAATCTGGGCAGTTTCTAGAAGCTAGAAGGGCAAGGAAAGACGCTCCCCTAGAGTGTCCGGAAAGAAAAGCAGCCCCGTCAACAGCTTGATCTAGCCCTGTGAGATGCATTTGGACTCCAGACCTCCAGAACTGTAGGATAATGATTTTGTGTCATTTTAAGTCATCAAATCTGTGTTAGCTTGGTGCGGCACCCATAAGAAACTAACAGTTTTACTTCCATATTTGTTATATTCATAGGTTTTCATTACCTAATACCATTCCTGGGGCTCAAGATGTCATTTATTAAACATGTCCCTCCAAGACTCTCAAGATATAAAAGTGTGATACATGAGTTAATTTGGTGAGTTTCCATCATGTCTCACTTTCAAGACTTTTTTTCTATAAATTCTCCCATAAAAATTTTACTAAAAATGTTTTCCATCTCCATTGCCTCTAAAGTTGTCTGTTTCTTTGACACACGAGGCACAATTTAGCACTAAAAACACCATCACAATCTTTCATAAACATTCCTGTAAGAATTCTTTCGATACCGATTGAGATGCCATCTCCAGGTAAGGGCTTCCTCCTAACACCTGCATTTCTATCCGACATGGTTTCAATGGTGTTTAACAGGTTTAGCTTCTCACAGAAATGTCCTGCACAACCTGTGCCTCCACAGTTTCAGCCCTAAATGAGCTATCTGGCATATAACGGTTGGAGGGTTCCTGCTAAACATTTTCCCACCTTTCTGGTATCAGAAGATTTATTCTTATACAGTATCTGTAAGATCCAAGATATAATTTATTACTGATGGGGCCACATTTACTTCATTCGCAAGGCTTATTCCCTGTTCGAATTCCTGATTCACTACAAAGGCTTGATTTCTTGGAAAAGGTGGTTCCACAATCATTACGTTTCTACCCACTAGGAGCTCACTAATGTTTAACAATGGAGGGGTTCTTGAGGAAGGCATTTCTGTATGTACTGTGTTCACAGTGTTTTGCTCTTGTATGAGTTCACTCATGTATAAGGAGGTATGACTCCTGGAGGAAGGTTTCTCCACCGTCAGTGAATTTATGGCTTTCTCTCTCATGTGAGTTTTCTTATGTTTAATGAGGACTGACATGTGGGCAAAGGCTTTGCCACACTCACTGCATGAATACGGTCTCTCTCCAGTGTGAGTACGCTGATGCTGAATGAGCTTTGACTTGCTTCTAAAGGCTTTTTCACACTGACTACATTCATAAGGTTTCTCTCCTGTATGAATCCGCTGATGTCTGGTCAGGTCTGACTTAAAATAGAAGCTTCCTCCACAATCACTGCATTCATAAGGCTTCTCTCCTGTGTGAAGTCTCTGGTGTGCAATGAGGTATGCCTTCTGGGAAAAGGCTTTCCCACACACACTACACCCACAGAGTTTCTCTCCAGTATGGGATCGCTGATGTCTACTGAGCAGGCACTTCCGGCTGAAGGCTTTTCCGCATTCACTGCACCTGTAGGGTTTCTCTCCTGTATGGGTTTTCTGATGGACCATGAGCTGTGACTTTCTGGAGAAGGCTTTTCCACATTCATTACATTCATGGGGTTTCTCTCCCGTGTGAGTTCTCTGATGCTCAGTGAGCTGAATCTTCCTCATAAATGTTTTCCCACATTCACCACACCCATGGGGTTTCTCTCCTCTCTCAGTTCTCTGATGTTGAATAAGCTGTGCTTTCCTGGAGAAGACTCTCCCGCACACACTGCATTCATGTGGTTTCTCTCCTGCATACATTTTTTGATGGTCACTGAGCTGTGATTTAGTGCTACCGGGTTTAACACATCTATGGTATTTAATTCCAGTAAGGGTTTTGTCATGCTTGATATGGAGGCATGATTTCCCATATCCACCAAATGCATCAGAATCTTTTCCTGTATATCTTGTATTCTGGATAACAAAACCTAAATGAGATTGCAAACATTTACAATGTGAGCCAAACTTATTGAGTCTTTATATTAAAGGAACAATACTCTTATATAAGCCAAACTTATTTCCAAGGGCAGAACTTTGCTGACATCTTTCTAAATTTTTAAACTCATTTTGGTTTTCTGGGTGCCACTGCATATGGTCAATCCCTTATATTTCTTCCAGGAAAAAGAATAGTAAGAACATCCATGATCATTTTTTGTGGAGGTGGCAGAAGGCGCAAAAATGCCATGGTTTTGGTGGGCTTTTATAAGATCACAGTCTCAGAGTAATGTACCTCACACTCTGTGAAAAAGGATGATACTGTAAAACAGCAAAAGGAAAATACAGCAACTTTAGCAACAACAATGAGTACTCTATAATGAGTAAATACAACTTGGGCTGCCTCCCAAAGAGGACCTTGCAAATGGAGACAGAAGTAGAAACAGAAACACATTGCAACCGGAACAAATCGAAAACAGATGGAGGGGATGAATGTATTCACCCAACAAACACTGAATGGACTGGTATTTGGGATACTACAGTGACTAATAATATATTCTCCATCTCCATGAACCTGTCATTAGGTAAAAAGACAGAATCAACAGGTATGCAGAGAAGTGGGAAAATTACAGAATGTGAAGAACAGTACAAAGGAAGTAGCTCACATCATAGGGTAAGAACGAGCAATGTTATGCAAAGAACAAAATAAAGAACATTCCAAGGAAAGGGAACAGCCAGGGTGAAAACCCAGAGGCAGAAAAAACTTAGGTGTCATCAAAAAAATGTAAGAGAAGCTGGTATGCCTGGAATATCCTGAGCTTGAATGAAGTAGAAATACAAAAGCTTGGCAAGGCTGGCAGAATTAACAACATAGAGATTCTGTAGGAAGACTGTTAGAAACTGGAATTTATGCTAAGAAGAATGGCAGTAAGCCACCACACACTTCTTGCCAAGAAAATACATTCCAAATGGACACTCCCAACATTACTGTTCTATGGAGAATCAAATGGAGAGATGAAATTATAGAAAAGAATACACTGGAGGCGATGGCAGAATTCAGGTGGCTTGATCAGGAATAATTACAATGGAGATGGAGAAATGTGAAAAAACAAGGACATACGAATGGAGGAGGAAGAGATAAGACTCACTCTTACAACAAACGTTGCCAGTAGAAAGGGAAGAATTGACGATAGCAGCTCACTATGGGGCTTAAACACCTAGACAGGTGCTGGTGCCATTTAGTAAAATGAGGAAGATTAGAGGCATAGGTTTGCCACTGGGGCGGGGGGAATGCGTGCTCCATTTAGAGGCCTGTAAAGGCTTGAGATGAATAATACATAAGTAAAGAGACCATATCAAGTATATAGATCTATGAGTATGAGAAAGTTCTAGACATAAGATTACAATTTTAAGTCACAAGTATATAAACATTATTCAAATACTTGGGACTGTGTAGGACTAGATGAGATTCTTTAGGAAGGACAGACAGAGAAACAGGAGGGCCTAGGACAAGAGCTTCATGCACTTTGAGTCTTAAGAGTTTTGGGAGAGGGATACGCACAGAGAATTTGAAAAGACCACCCAGAGACATCAAACTATGTCTGTGCTGACCAAGCAAATAAGCAATGTGGGTTTTAGTAACAAAGGTTTAGAACTGGAAAATCAGAATACAGGATGCACAGCATTTCCTACCAAGGTCACTGAGGCAAAATATTCAATAATCACCTAGTTACTAAATCTTTCCTGCCTTGTTGCAACTGCACAACAAAATTAAACTTTCCTAAAACACCAATTTAGAGCAATACCGTAGTCAACGCTCCAACTTGCTATGTAGACACTGAGATACTGTGAGATAATAGTAAATACATATTTGGACTTCACCCCTGATTTCTGGCACAGAGTTCCTACATCCCTTGCAATTTCCTGAGCATAGGGGTGATGGTAGCAATTCTAATACTTGGTCTCTTGATGCCAGTACCTGACACAGAGCTCCTAAATCCCTTGGAAGTTCCTGGGTGATGAGGGCATGTTTTGTTCTAATGAGGCAAATCTTGATGGGCTCCTAGACAGTTTCAAGATGGGGGCTGGTCACATCCTCCAGACAGGGCTGAAGTTTTTGGGTTTTTTTGGTTTTTTCGAGATGAGTTTTCACTCTGTCGCCCAGGCTGGAGTGCAGTGGCACAATCTCAGCTCACTGCAACCTCTGCCTCCCAGGTTCAAGCAATTCTCGAGTCTGAGTCTCCTGAGTAGCTGGGATTACAGGCACCAACGACCGTGCCTGGCTAATTTTGTATTTTTAGTAGAGACGGGGTTTCACCATTTTGGCCAAGCTGGTCTCAAACTCCTGACCTCAAGTCATCCGCTCACCTTGGCCTCCCACAGTGCTGGGAGAGCAGGCATAAGCCACCACGCCCAGGACTTTTTTTTTTGCGACCGTCTCGCTCTCCACAGACTGGAGTGCAGTAGTGCCATCTCAGCTCACTGAAACCTTCGCCTCAGTGATTCTCCTGCCTCAGCCTCCCGAGTAGCTGGGATTATAGGCATGCACCACCACACCTAATTTTTGTATTTTTAGTAGAGATGAGGTTTCGCCATGTTGGCCAGGCTGGTCTTCAACCCCTTACCTCAGCTGATCTGCCCGCCTCAGCCTCCCAAAGTGCAGGGATTACAGGCATGAACCTCCATGCCCAGCCAAGCTAGAGATTAATAATCAATCATATCTATGTGATGAAGCCTCCACAAAAATAATTACAAGATCGACTTCAGAGAGCTTCCAGGTTAGTGAGCACACTCACATACTGGAAGGATGATTCACTCCAACTCCCTGAAGTTAGAAACTCCACTGCTTGGGACCCTACTAGATCTTGCCCTACACACCTCTTCATCTGGCTGCATCCTTTATCATGGTCTTTCTAATAAATTAGCAAGTGTGTTTCCCAGGATTCTGTAAGCAGTCACAACAAATTATCAAAATTGAGAAGGGGATCATGGGAACCACCTATCTGTGGTCAAGTCAGAAATGTGGGTAACCTGGGAGTCTGCTACTTATGACTGGTATCCGAAGTGGGAGACAGTCTTGTGAGACTGAGCCCTTAACCTGTGGGGTCTGTACTAACTTCAGGCAGTTCATGTCACAATGATATTGTGGGACATCCAGCTGGTGTCAGGAGAGTTGGAGAACTGGTTGGTGTGAGGAAAATCCCTATACATTTGGTGTCAGATGTATTCCATAAGAGGAGAAAAACAATTTTTTCCCTTTACATGTATGAAACAACCATACAATATTCAGTATTCCAGATACATATGATT
This sequence comes from Cacajao melanocephalus, assembly GCA_963573385.1. Taxonomy (NCBI): domain Eukaryota; kingdom Metazoa; phylum Chordata; class Mammalia; order Primates; family Pitheciidae; genus Cacajao; species Cacajao melanocephalus. The sequence continues at coordinate 27,591 of CAUYLG010063152.1, forward strand.
TAAAAAATAGTTCCCAGGATCACCTTCCCTTTTCCCAGGGAAGTGTTACACAATCATACTGATCAGTGGAAATTAGTCAATATTAACTATGTCTCCATTCAGTTTAATAATATTCTAACTGTGTCAAATGCAGAACCTTCTGCAATGACGGAAATGTTCTATATCTGTGTTTTCCAACATTAGGTAGCCACTATGTGTGGCTATTGAGTACTTGAATGTGCCCAGGGTGACTAAAGAACTGAATTTTTGGACCAGGCGCAGTGGCTTACACCTGTAATCCCAGCACTTTGGGAGGCCGAGGCGGGCAGATCACTTGAGGACAGGAGTTGGAGACTAGCCTGGCCAACCTGATGAAACCTTGTCTCTACTAAAAATACAAAATAAAATTAGCTGGGTGTGGTGATTGGTGCCTGTAATCCCAGCTACTTGGGAAGCTAAGGCAGGAGAACTGCTTGAATCCACGAGGTAGAGGTTGCAGTGAACCAAGATCATGACATTGCACTCCAGCCTAGGCGACAGAGGAAGAATCTGTCTCAATTAAAAAAAAAAAAAAGACTAAACTTTTAATTTTACCTAATTTTAATTAAATTTAAATAACTACATGTAGCCTGTGCCCAATGCATTGGCCAGCACACAGACTATTATCTATATTTGCCATTATAATCTCCTTGATACAGTCATCCCCAAATTTTCTTCTTTCAACTAATACCACATTCTTCCTTAATTTCCGTTCCTACATCATCTCTGGCACTCATCAGTTAGACATTCTGAGTAATCACTCCCCAACCAGGAAAACATTCATCTGCCTTATCTTCCATTCATCCTAGAACCCCAAGTTATACCTTCCTAATATTACAATGACTCTACCTGACTATCAAGCAAGACTCTCTAGAACTAGCAAAGAAAGATGAAACAGGCCAGGCGCAGTGGCTCACGCCTGTAATCCCAGCCCTCTGGGAGGCCGAGGCAGGTGGATCACCTGAGGTCAGGAGTCCAAGACCAGCCTAGCCAACATGGTGAAACCCAGTCTCTACTGAAAATACAAAAATTAGCCAAGCATGGTGATGCGCACCTGTGATCGATCCTAGCTACTCAGGAGGCTGAGGGAGTAAATCGCTTGAACCTGGGAAGTGGGAGGCGGAGGCTGCAGTGAGTGGAGATCATGCCACTGCAATCCGGCTTGGGAGAGAGCAAGGCTCTGTCTCAAAAAAAAAAAGGATAAAACAAAACCAAATTCACACTTTCTAAGCCAAACATTAACATAAAACCCAGAGTAATCAGCCATTTCCTTTCTCGTAGTCTCCTACAGGCCAATCTATTAAGCATCTCCCATCTCATCCTCCTATTTCCTACTACAACGTTTTCTTTATATTGTTATTGACCCATTGATGAGGAAGGCCTTCCATCATCATTTTTATCGAAAATCCAGCATTCTTCCTGCAAAAAATATTTTATCATGCTTACGAAAACAGTACTTTATTCTCTCTGAAACATTTTTTATATGTTTATTTGACACCTGTTACTGTCTTTGTACCTATTTAACAATTCATTTTGCATAGCCTTGTAATATACCAAAACACCTTATAGTCAAATGCCCAAATTTTATTTTTTTGAGATAAAGTTTTGCTCTTGTTGCCCAGGCTGGGGTGCAATGGTATGATCTCTGCTCAAAGCAACCTCTGCTTCTCGGGTTCAAGCGACTCTCCTGCCTTAGCCTCCCGAGTAGCTGGGATAACAGGCATGCACTTTGCCACCACACCCGGCTAATTTTTTGTATTTTTAGTGGAGATGGGGTTTTTCCAAGTTGTTCAAACTGGTTTTGAACTCCTGATTTCAGGTGATGCATCTGCCTCGGTCTCCCAAAGTGCTGGGATTACAGGCGTTAGCCACCGTGCCCAGCCCAAATGCTCAAAATTTAAAAACTTTACACACCTATGTCCTTCATTACATTGGAGTCTCTCTTGAACCCTATTAAAATGCTGGCTTTTTAGCTACAGGGTTCCAGGGAGAAATGCCTGCCAACCCTTGTTAACTTCATATGCTCAGGTCACTCCCTGTATCTTACAAATCAGAAGTAGAATCTCAAGAGACACAGCCTGTAGTTTGAAAATGCTTTTACGCACATCCATGATTACAAGCCAAAACTGTAAAACCAAAATGAAACAAAACAAAACCTGCCCTCAAGAAAGCTGTGATGAACGCATGCAAGCGATTTTGTTAGTGAACTACTATGGAGTCTCCATTAAGCAAGGACAGTAAGACACAAACCCTTTTCTCGATTTGGTAAAAAGAAGCCTCATACCAACCAGTAAAACAATACACATACAAAACAATATATGACCATTACTAAGTTAGTGCAGCATAGACACAAAAGAGATAGAAGTCAGAAAAGAAGGCAGCCGGGCGCAGTGGCTCATGCCTGTAATCCCAGCACTTTGGGAGGCCGAGATGGGTGGATCACCTGAGGTCAGAAGTTTGAGACCAGCCCAGCCAACATGATGAAACCCTGTCTCTACTAAAAATACAAAAAAAAAATTAGCCAGGGGTGGTGGTGGGCGCCTGTAATCTTGGCTGCTTGGGAGGCTGAGGCAGAAGAATTGCTTGAACCCAGGAGGTGGAGGTTGCAGTGACCTGAGATTGGGCCACTGCACTCCAGCCTGGGCAACAAGAGCAAACCTGTCTCAAAAACAAAAAAAAAGAGGAAACTCCAAATGTATCCTCAAATAGTCAAAAACTACTTCTTGGTAGTAAAACAAGAGCTGACAGTGAAAGAGAGCAGTATCTGGATGTAAAAATGCAACATGATCAAATGCACAGATGTCAGTCCTCTTGTTATTTGACATTATCTGCAGCATTCAATAAAATATATGCCTTCTTCCTCCTTGGAATAATTCTGTCACTTATTTCATGGACATCTTCTGACTCTCCTACCACAACCCTGATACTTTTTCAATGTGGCTGGGCTCTTCTCTTTTGAATCTCTGCATATATGTGGACCTCGTTTTTCTTCAACCAACACTCACTCTTCATGTCTTCTCATTAAGTTCCAGTACCTTGATAGCCCCTACCCAGAGGGGAATGAAGCCATAACATCGAAAGGAACTCACAAAAAAACGGAAGTCATGTGTAGCAATGGAGACAATGTGAACCTCTATTACCACAGCCTACTGTGAGGCGGGAATTGAGAGTGGAGTGTTCAAAAGTCCTTTTCAAAACAATAAAAAGTGACAGGAGCAGCTGAGACATTCAGACAAAGAACAGAGTAAACAGAGTCGATTCAAGGCAACTCCAAGGTGACCACATACTGGAGTGGTGAGCAATACAGCAGAACCTAAATGTAACACGCAGGGAAAGAAAGAATTTCACAGAATAATCATCCTGGGTGCTGGCAAAATACAGAACAAGAAGGTGAGTGAGATAATAAGGGAGATATCCGCATGAGGCTGTCAGAAGACACAGCTGAAATCTTTATTACATATGAGTATATGATAGTAGAAACATCTAGGAGAAAGGAGGATTCTGGTTTCAAATACTGGAAGAAGGAAATATTTGGACAGCTGTCCTGGCGGCTGGCGACACACTGGGAGTCAGAGTGCAGACGAGACATTAGTAGCAGAGATGTTAATTTGCGAGTCTCTAGCAGGGGACAGGGAGCTCAGGCCTTGAGAATAAATTAAACTTCTACCAGGAGAATCAGGAGAAGATAAAAAGAAAACAGAAGCTGGGAAGGTAGAGGAGCAGGAGGTGAGTAAGTCGACAGAGACACCCAGAGAGACAAGGTGTGAGGGCTTTCACGTGAGTTAAGGTGAGATGATTTTCAGTAAAGGAAATCAGCCCTTTCCAAAGGGGCCCGGAGATGCTTAAGCGACAGAAGTGCTAAAAGCAACACAATCCAGACGGGTTTTGAGAGGAATTTCAAAGCAAGTAAGGTAGGGAGCAGGAAGAGACAAAGCTGGGAGCAGGCTGGGAGCAGGCTGGGAAGAATGGAACCAGGTAAGAATTCAAGGACATGGATTGAAATCAGATCCAGAAAACAGAAGAAAGGAAGACATGATCCTTTGAAAGCAGGGAAAAGAAAGCTCTATTGGGGCGGACACACATGCAGAAAGGCTGTTGACTAGGTTACTGGGCCACCAACTAGTGTAAAGTCCTCTAAAGAACACTTTAAAAGCATCAACCCTTTTCTGTCCAGCTTGGATTTTCATGCCATTTCTCCCCATTTTCTTAGTTTTCACTCCCTTACCCGGACAGGTTTGACTGTGGGCTGCTCCTTCTAATATCCATGGGGGTTCTCCTCGCTCCAACTTGAAGAGTGAATCTGGCTTGGTGCCTTGATACCCTGTAAACAAGAAATCACTGAACACTTGGCATGTATGATTGGGGAATCAATGAAAATGGAGAGAAGTATGTCTCAGGAACCACAGCATTTGTACTTTGATAAAGTAAAAATCTTCACTCAGGAAAAGAGCACATGCACTTTGTGCCAGGGAGGAAAATACAAGTCAATGACACTCATAACCATTAGAATGGCTACTATCAAAAACAAAACAAAATAGAAAATAACAATTGTTGGCAAAGATGTGGAGAAACTGGAATCCTGTGTACTCCTGGTGGGAATGTAAAATGGTACTGACATTGTGGAAACCTGTTCCTCAAAAAATTAACAATGGAATTACCGTGTCACCCAGCAATTCCACTTCTGGCTATATACCCCGAAGAATGGAAAGCAGGGTCTCAAAGAGATATTTGTACACCCATATTCATAGAAACACGATCCACAAGAGCTAAAACATGGAAGCAACCCAGTGTTCCTTAACAGATATGTGGATAAGCAAAAGGTGGTATATACATACAAAAGAATATTATTCAGCCTTAAAAAGGAAATTCTGGCACATGCTACAACATGGATAAACCTTGATAACATCATACTAAGTGAAATATGCCAGACACAAATATATAAGGGACTTAGAGAGGTCAAAATCCTAAAGACAAAAGTGAATGGTGGTTGCCAGGGGCTGGTGTGAAGTGAGGGAATGGTTATTGTTTCATGGGTAGAGTTTCAGTTTTAGAAGACAGGTGGTAGTGGTGGTGGTGGACGCCTTACACTGTGAATGCATTTAATCCCACTGAACTGCACGCTTATGGTTAAGATGGTAAATTTTATGTTATATATTTTACCATAAGAAAAAAATCTATGATATACAATGCTTTAGTCTAAACCATTAACTATCTAAGAGACTGTACAGAGGTTACCAAATAAGGAAGAAAAGGTAAGTGACTGTGATGCTATCCTCACCTACTGATACTAGGTTTCTGTAGTTCTCCAACATTACTTCCTTGTACAAGACCTTCTGAGACGGGTCCAAAAACTGCCACTCGTCCCTGGTGAAGTCCACAGCCACATCTTCGAATGACAATAATCCCTAAAATAATTCCAATGCAGTCTGAAGTGGATAACAATACATGATGTAGAAAAGAGGAACACAGACATGTCTTCTTCCTTTTCTCCATGACAAATTATGCACAACGCAACTATTTCACATACCGTAGGACCATGGAATTCCACTAATTCTTCCTACCCTCAAAAAGCACTAAGGCAGTATTTGCATAGATATGAAACAATGTGCAATAAGAATGTTCACTATTCCTTTGTTTCTAATAATGAAAACCTTATCAATAACCTAAATGTCTATCAAGAGCAGACAGGGTTAAATTACAGCACCTCCATGCTACAATATATGACAAAAATGTTGAAATCAATGAGGCAGATGTATACATATACATATGGCTATCAATGATCTCCAAGGCTTTCTCTTAAATGAAAAAAAATTAAGCTCCCAAATAATATATGATCTAAGACATGTTAAAAAAAAAAAGTAATAATATAACTTGGCACAGCGGTTCATGCCTGTAATGCCAGCACTTTAGGAGGCCAAGGAGCGCAGATCATCTGAGGTCAGGAGTTCGAAACCAGTCTGGCCAACATGGTGAAACCCCATCTCAACTAAAAATACAAAAATTAGCAGGGTGTGGTGGTGCACGCCTGTTATCCCAGCTACTCAGGACACTGACGCAGGAGAATTCCTTGAACTCAGAAGGCAGAGGCTGCAGTGAGTCAAGATAACACCATTGCACTCCAGCTCTGTGCAACAGAGCAAGATTCCATCTCGAGAAAAAAAAGTAATAATATACGCAATTCTATATGTGTAAGTACATACATGTATGTATACAGAAATGTATATAAATAGATTCCATCACATGTAAATCACAGGGAGGAACTGGATGGAGACCCAAAACTATTAACACTTATTACCCTTTCGGTTGAAGTTTGGGCAGAAAAAGGGTGAAAGGAGATAGTGTCTTTTGATATAAATGTTTCTGTTTGCTTGAATCTCTTGCATGCAAATGTAGCTATGTATCATTTCAGTAGTTAACATACAAAAACCAAAACAAGCATAACTGGTGCTTTGTTTTTTGAACCTTGAGTTAAGAAGGTAAGAAAGAAGCACTGTCAGTATCTGCATTCCAAGCTGTTACCAAAGAATGGAGTTTTAGTTGTCTCCTGCTGTATTAATAACAAAAATCTGGTTGTTATTGATACGTTATGGTTGAGAGAATTCTTCATGGAGGATCATTCAAAGGTTAAGCAGCCCATTAATTCTACTGGATACTCCAGGCTTATTCCTGGGCAAAGTCATATGACCAGAACCCTCTATTTTCAAGGCACAGTTTCCAAAGAATTTTGTCCAATCCAGTTTTCCTTTGGCATTACTCCTTAGCTTACCCCACTAAACAATAGGAAAAAGCCAAAGAAAATGTCCCATGCCTTTATTACGAGGCTGAATTTGAGGACACTGTCAACCACAAAAGCTCTCTAAAGGAAAGACATTTCTCAAGATCTAACAGCAATAACATGTTTACCTCCCCTGAAGAACTGCCTTGCTCTCTCCTCACAGACATTACAATCATGGCATTTTTCAAGTGCTTCCTGTTATTTCCGCTGCCAAAAAAACAAAGGAGACACAGTTTAAAGGAGAGAAAACCCATAGGGTCTTAACAGTCACTTAGCTATGTTCTGACATAAGAACTCTGCACATACTTGGGAGGCTGAGGCAGGAAAATCACTTGAACCTGGGAGGCGGAGGTTGCAGTGAGCCGACATGGAGCCACTACACTCCAGCCGGGGTGACAGAGCAAGACTGCTCAAAAAAAAACAAACAAAAAAAAAACAACTTTGCACAAACCCCCTGATCTATATATCTCATTTCTTAATGTGCAAGGATTTTAAGATTATAACTTATTTTCCGACAAATTCTGATTTTTATCGGTATTCACTATCTCATCTAACCAGACTGTCTTTCACAAGCTTCCACAGATCCACTGGGAAACAAAGGACAAAACAGGTAAGACATCTTTTCATTTATTGATGCAAAAATGTTAAATAAAATATTAGCAAATAAAATCCAGTCTCATATTAAAAGAACAAACCATTAAGAAAAAGTGTGGTTTTTTTCCCCCAGGAATATATGAAATTGGGAAATAGAGTAACATAAATCAAAGAAAATTTTAAAGAGAAAAAAATATAAATGAAAGTAACTGTAAAGGTCAAAAGCCCTTGGGAAAGATTAATAAAAACTTGGTAAATCAGAGTTATTATTTATTCAGACCATATTACGTGCCTAGTACTATACTTTGTACACAAAGAACATTTGCTTTCTTGATCTTCATAATGATTCTATGAAATAGAAATTATGAAAGCTTTTTTCCCACAAATAAGGAAAAGACTCAGAGATTAACCTACCAAAGTCAGAGGCAGAAGCAGGTTCTTCTTACTCCATATACACTTGCCACCCGGCTAAGATTATTTGCAGGTGACAAAAATGCTCAACTAGAAAACAGAAAGACATCAATTTATAAGTTATGTGTAATGACATGAGTAGAATGAAGTGACAGAATAAACATATATATTTTTAACTTCTGCTCTTGTCCACTAAGTAAAATTAGAAACAAAAAAACAAAAGGGGGAAAGGTCTTATGCAAAAAGAAAAAAGTCACAATTTACAACAAAAGCATTAACTATGTAGAAATAAGCATAAGACACCTATGGAAAAATACTACAGTTAGTCAAAGCAATAAAAATCTTGGATTGGCCAGGCAAGGTGGCTAACGCCTGTAATCACAGGCCAAGGCGGGTGGATCATGATGTCAAGAGATCGAGACCATCCTAGCCAACATAGTGAAACCCTGTCTCTACTAAAATATTAAAATTAGCTGGGCGTAATGGCGCGCGTCTGTAGTCCCAGCTACTCGGGAGGCTGAGGCAGAATTGCTTGAACTGGAGAGGCTGAGGTTGCAGTGAGCTGACATCGCGCCATTGCACTCCAGCCTGGCGCCTGGCGACAGAGTAAGACTGTCTTCAAAAAAAAAAAAAAAAAATTGGGTTAATGGAAATCCATCACACATTCCTGAAAGGGCTGGATCTACATCTACATCAATTCTACCCAAATTAAAGCAACCACTTGATGACACTGCAGCAATTTAAAAAAGAAAACTCCCAAAGAGCGTGTAATATGAGAATACGTAGTTGACAAGATGTTAGATTAAATACGAATAAAATTATACCAAAACCTAGACACCTGATGCCAACACTACACATGAAATATGCTAAACAAGAGTTATTTTCTGGAGGAGTATTTAAGATGATGGGGAGGTCATTACTTGGGTCGCAATGAACCTGAAAGCAAATTTTCTACAGAATATATAGTAGCATGGAAGCAAGGGGACCAGCAACCCCCTTTTTAAGTACGCATGGAAAAAGCAATGAACACGAACTGCTCCGAGCTTTCTCCAACACTAACATCATTCGCTTTCCCACCACAACTGCCCCAGCGCTACTCTGCAACCAAGACCTCCGAAGCGCTCGTCCCAACGCTGAGCCCACGAGCTCCCCGACTCGGGGAACCCCAGCACGACTCTGCAAAACGAACCCCCAGCGAGGACTCCCTCGGGCTCCCCGCAACACAGATCCCCCCCCTCCGCGCTAGCAAACAACAGAAAAACCCCAACGCGCTCTCCCTAGCCCCGAGACACTCCCAAAATCCCACGCAGACCTGACCAATGACCTCTGTCTCCATCGCTGGAAGCGAGTCACGGACCCTAAACCTCTAAACACTCGCCTCAGCCCGCAACCCCTGGACTCTACAGACGCAACCTTCGCAGGCTTTAGGGATGGCGGCCGGCGAGGGTCACACCGAGTTTTTCCAGAGACGCGGAATCCGGCGCGGGCCGTCCCTTTATGATGCAATATGCTGCGCCCAGGGGATGCTTGCTGGGAGCAGCCATTTTCAAGCCTACTGCCGTACAGTAGGCGGAGACCCCCTTTTTGCGCCTTAGACAGGCAGACTGTCGATGAAAAGCAATTGAAAACGTCCCATTCCACCCTTTTCCCATGCCAGGTGAACTGCTGGACCTTTCCTTTGCCACATTCGCCAGGGGCGCTACATAAACTGCTTAGTTTCTCAAAGGCTCAAGCCTGCCCTGATCTTTCTGCAGGCAGGGTAAAGATGATCACAGACATTTAAGAACTTTGATCCTAAAAAGAATGGAAAGAAACCATGTGGGCGCGGCAATCTTAGAGGAATTTCAAGAGGGAGGGACCTCGAGCAACAGTAGGAGGGGCTATTATCCTGAGGATGCTTCTGGCTGGAGGGACCTTATGGAGAAAGCAGCCTTTGAGAACTGCCTAAGCGGTATCTCTGTATGTACGTCAGACGTAGCCTCCGAGGAAGGAGTCAGTGACAGAATGGCTAAAACGACAGCGTGTTAAAGCTTTGGTTATAATTGATGTGGAGATTGGAGAACGCGGTTGATCACAGCCGCCGACCAAAATGGGGAGCCAACACTAAAACATGGCTTTCCCGCCCTGGAAAAGTCAAAGGCAGAATAAGCCTTTACATCCAGGAAGGTGGGAGCTACCTGAAATCAAAACTCTGAAGGGGACATGATTCTATTCAATATTGAGGCTCAGCTGATCAATTAAATTGATGAATTCTAGCACCAAACCTGCTCCCTATAATTTTACAACCTGCCTCAGAGAACCTTTAAAGGGATTGATCATTCACTCATCTAACGAACGTTTCTAAAATGCCTATTATGTAACAAACACTGTTGTACGTGCTGGGAATACAAAAGCTGGAAACAGGCACAAAGACCCTCGTTCATGGAGATTACCTTCTATTGGCAATTTCAGTGTGTGACCTAAATTGAGTGGTGCTAACAGTTGACTTGGTTGGCTGGCTGAAATTTGGACTCAAAATTTGCCTACACTAAATGAAGTTTTACATGCCAGATATTTCCTCATATATTATAAAGTATCCAAAGATAAATGGAGTTAGGAATGCTAGAGTGAATTTTTCGTGTAAAATCAAGATTACCCATACCTCAGGTATGTATTCCAGTAGCATCTAGAAGACAGTCTCTTCACTGACACTGACCTGGTCACAGGAAACAGAGATATACTATTGTAAAATTATTTTATTATACATTAAGTGATATAATGTCCTTGAAGTTAAATGATAAGTTCATGATTTTCTTTCAGGTTAGGCTACTAGAAAAAAAAAATACACCATAGACTGACTGTCTTAAACAACATTCATTTCTCATAGTTCCAGAGGTAGAGGAGTCTCTAGTACTGGACTCTAGAACACAATCAAGGTGTTGGCAGATCTAGTGTCCAGTGAGAGTCCATTTCCTGGTTTATGTGTGGTCATCTCATTGTGTCTTCACATGGCAAAGAGCCGAGAAAGAGAAAACAAACCCTCTTCTGTATTGTCTCATAAGACACTAATGTCTCATCATGAGGGTTCCACTTTCAAGATGTAATTACCTTCCAAAGGTTCCACTTCCTAATGCTATCCCTTAAGGATTAGGACTTCAACATGTAAATTTGGAGGGTACGTAAACGTGCAATCTCTCATAATGATGTATCTAAAGGAATCACTTAAATGACAAAGATTTATAGTTAATAAGCCAACGAAGGAGACAATATGTAATAATAAACATACTCAGCTACTCTAAGGGAAGGCAGAAAAAGAGGAAAAAGAGAACAAAGAAGACATAGAATAAAAAACAAATAGTAAATTAGTAATTTAAATCTAAACACATCAATACATTAAATATAAATGATCTAAATGCCCCAGTAAAAAGAAAGACGTTGTTAATTGAATAAAAAAGGAAGGCCCACCTATTTGTTACCCACTAAACACCCACTTTAAATGTGAAATCAGAAGTAGGTTAAAAATAAAACTATAATAAATAAATATATGAGCTATAAAAGAGAAAAACTCATGTCAAATTTTTAGAGGTTAAAAATTACAATATCTGAGATAAAACATACTTTGGATGGGATCAATGACAGATTAAACACTGTGGAAAAAACATTAGTGAACTGAAAGACCCAGCTATGAGAACTATCAAAAATGAAACAATAAAGGGTAAAATAATAAAAAGCATGAACATCATTTTCAAGTACACATGTGCACACACAAAAAGATTTGTGAACTTGAATAAGGCAAGAGATACAACCCAAACTACAAAGAGAACAAAAGCTAACCCCTGCCTTGGCCCATGGAGTAAGAGATATCTTTGCAAGGAACACCAAGTGGAGGCCTCTAAAACTGCCCCCACCCCCAGCCAAATTCTGTGATCAAGATAATGCATGAAAAACAATATTGTGGGAGAGGGAGTGAGGTTTATAAGATGTAAAAAAGTAAAACGTATTTCATATCTTATAAACCCTACTATACATATTAGTGTATTCAATCTTTTCTCTAGCAGTTTGAACTAGTAAATATAGTAGCTATGTACAGTTCTAACACTATCCTTGTTTACTCAGTCTGGTATCTCTGTGAATTATAGGTCTGTTTTGATTGCATTTTTTTCTTAATGTTTCTCATTTTTCTACTTTTATGCATGCATGCTAATTTTTTATTGGATGCTAGAAATTGCCTACTTTAGCTTGTAGTGGGGAGCTGGATATGTTTGCATTCATATATATATATACATATATATGGAGAGAGAGAGAGAGAGATGGAGTTTCACTCTTATTGCCCAGGCTGGTGTGCAATGGCACAATCTCAGCTCACTGCAACCTCCACCTCCTGTGTTCAAGAGATTCTCCTGCCTCAGCCTCCCGAGTAGCTGGGATTACCGGAATGCACCACCATGCCCAGCTAATTTTGTATTTTTAGTAAAGATGGGGTTTCTCCATGCTGGTCAAGCTGGTCTCAAACTCCTGACCTCAGATGATTCGCCCACCTCGGCCTCCCAAAGTGCTGGGATTACAGGTGTGAGTCACCGCATATGGCCTTCTATTCTTGAGGCTTGTTCTGTGATACATTTATGTTACTTGGAAACAGTTTCATCCTTTTGAATTTTGCCTTTAATCTTTGTTAAACAAAACCAGATTACTTTTTGAATGAGATTTAGTCAGTTAACAATATGTACTGTGTAACAACTCTATGACAGGCAAGTTCTAGACATCTAGCACACAGGGGTGAACAAGACAAATTAGTTTCCTACCCTCGTGAAGGTTACAGTCTAATTTCTACAGTCTATAACTTATACTGAAGACCTTATACTCAGGAGCTTAAATTCAGCTCCTGAATTTAATGCTATAATAAGTTTTGTATTAAAACTGATACTCATAGTAATATTTATACATTATTCAATGAATAAATAAACTGGTGTATAATCATCAATGGAATGCTATGCAGCAATGAAAAGAAATGAGCTACCACTATCTGCAACAACTTGATGAATTTCACAATAAAATGTTGAGCAAAAGAAGCCAGCCACAAAAGAATGTGTACTTATGATTTCATTTATATAAAGGTGATAACTAGGCAAATTTATGATGTTTTAGGATAATAATTACCTCTGGAGAGAAGAGAAGAGATGAGGGCTTCTGGGATGCTATATTATTCTATTTTTTTTAATGTGGTGGAATTTAGCCTAAGTCACTGGAGGCAACTTATAACTTTAAGTGAAAATATCAGAAAAGAAGGAAGGATGAAAATCAATGAATAAACACCTATCTCTATAATTATTTTTCTATTCTGTCGCTTAGTGTTTGGAAATGCTGGCTTTATACGGTTGGTAGAGAGACTTTTCTTTCTCTGTGATTTGGGTATGTTAGATAATATTAGAATCATCTGTACTGTAAAGATTACATAGAACTCGTCAGGCTCTGATAACTCTTTTTAACTTTTTTTCATGGAAATTGAGAATAGAGAGAATAGTATAATATTTGCCCATCACCCAGCTTCAATGGTTATCAATTCATGGTCAGTCATATTCATCTGTGCCTCCACTTTTGTTTTACTCTGAAGAATTTCATAGCAAATCCAAGGTTTCACGCCTTGAAACTTATAAGTATTCCAGTATGAATCTCTAATCAATAAGGTCATTTAAAAAATTTATAACCACTAGACCATTTCCTTTTTGTTTTTTCTTTTAGCGATGGGATCTTGCTATGTTGCCCAGGCTGGTCTAGAACGTCTGGGCACAAGAGGAATTCTCTCAAACTCGTGGGCTCCACTGATTATTTTTCTAACTCATAGAAGTAAATTATTATTTAATATAAATTATTAAGTAAATTATTATTTCGAAGTATATGGCATAACTGTCAATCATTCTGACAAGAAAACAGCATCTTCTTGAGTTGATAGTTCCAAAAAGTCACATGATTGTTCTATAATGAATCATTTTCATATTGGTTTATAGTTTAACTCCACTGCAGTTAAAGAACTGTAGTTAAAGAAAAAATATTCTGTATAATTTTAATTCTTTGAAATTTATTTAGATTTGCTTTATGGCCAACCATATGGTGTCCTATGTGCATTTCAGGAAAACTGTTGGGTGTAGAGCTATATCAAGCAAAGCTTTGTATTGAAATATATAAAAGATCTTTATATATTTTGTCAAAATCTTTAAGTGAACAGTTAAGATGCTCATCAAGTGTTTCTTAGGGTTTTTGCATGATACACTGATTTTTTTTAAAAAACCTGTTCTGATTATAATTCCATTAAAACAGTTTACCTGAGGAGAGATCCAAGATGGCCAATTAGGAGCAGCTCTGGATTTCAGCTCCCAGCTAAAGCGGGGAGGGTGAGTGGACACCGCATTTCCAGACAGATTTTTATTGTCCACAGACCAGGAGATTCCCCAGTGGAGGAGGTCGCCAGTGCGGCTGTTTCGACCGGTCCAGTGGGTCTCTGCACAAAATATTCACAAGGGTCCAGGCGCCGTTTTAGCTGTTTCAGCCAGCGCAGTGGGTCGCCGCACAGGAAATCACACAGATCCAGGTGCCTTTTCAACAGGCGACTGGAACACCTGGGAGACAGAGTCACCCGTTCAACTGAAAAAAAGGGGACTGAAACAGGCAGTCGAGCCAGGAGATTCCCAGGGGAAAAAGTGCCACGAGTCTCTAGCGACTGATTCAGCTGGCACAGCGGGTCTACGCCCAAGAAATCACAGAAATCCAGGCGCCATTTCAGCTGGTGACTGGAACACCTGGGAGACAGAGTCCCCCATTCAACTGAAAAAAGAAGGGGTCTGAGGCAGGGAGCCAGGTGATCAGGCTCGTCCAGTCCCACCCCCCACAAAAACCAGCAATCTGAAATGCTCTGGACTGAGAGTTTCACAGCAAGCATGGCTGAACCCAGGACGGTCCAGCTGTGTGGAGGAGGGGCGTCTGCCATTACCAAGGCAGTCCACCACTACTGAGGTGGTCCAACATTGCCCAGGCGGCCCGCCATTGCTGAAGCAGTCCACCATTACCAAGGTGGGCTGCCATTGCCATGGAAGTTCTAACTATATCCCTATAAACAGGACTGCAGGGAAGTTGACACGGCAGCTGGGCAGAGCCCACAGCAGCTCAGCAATGCCTCTGCAGGCAGATGGTGACTAGGTTGCCTCCTCACTGGGCAGAGCCACCCTGAAAAAAGGCAGCAGCATGACAGAAACTTATCAATAAACCCCTACCTTCCCGGGACAGAGCACCTGGGAAAAAAAGGCGGTTATGAGTTCTGCTGCAGCAGACTTAAACGTACCTGCCCAGCAGCTCTGAATGGAACAACGGAGCTCACAGCTCAGCACCTGAGCTCCTATAAAGGACAGACTGTCTCCTCAGGCAGCTCCCTGACCCCCGTATATCCAAAGAGTCACCTCATAAAGGAGAGCTCACACTGACATCTGGCAGGTATCCTTCTGGGACAAAGATAGCAGAAGAAACTGGCAGCAACCCTTACTGTTCTGCAGCCACTGCAGGTGATCCCCAGG
>CAUYLG010063155.1:0-32620 GCA_963573385.1 Cacajao melanocephalus
TGAACTTCTCAAAAGTCATCCATGAGGGTTAGAATCAACTTCTTCCAAACTCCTGTTCATGTTGATATTTTGGCCTCCTCCCATGAATCACGAATGTTCTTCATGGCATCCAGAATGGTGCATTCTTTCCAGAGATTTTAAGTTTACTTTGGGTCCTTCAGAGAACTCACTGTCTATGGCATCTGTAATAGTCTTATAAAATGTATTTCTTTTCTTTCTTTTTTTTTTTTTTGAGATGGAGTCTTGCTCTGTCACGTAGGCTAGAGTGCAATGGCATGATCTCGGCTCACTGCAACTTCTGCCTCTTAAGTTCAAGCAATTATCCTGCCTCAGCCTCCCGAGCAGCTAGAATTACAGGTGCTATTTTTTGTATATTTAGTAGAGACAGGGTTTCACCATATTGGCCAGGCTGGTCTCAAACTCCTGACCTCAGGTGATCTACCTGCCTCGGCCCCCCAAAGTGTTGGGATTACAGGCATGAGCCACTGCACCTGGCCAAATGTATTTCATTTTATTTTATTTTAGAGGCAGGGTCTCTGTCTGCTGTGCAGGCTGGAGTACAGTGACAGGGTCTTCCTCTCTCGCCCAGACCTGGAGTGCAGTGGTGTGATCACTGCTCACTGCAGCCTCTACCTCCTGGGCTCAGGTTATCCTCCCACCTCAGCCTCCCAGGTAGCTGGGAAGCTGGGACCACAGGTGTATGCCACCATGCCTGACTAATTTTTGTATTTTTTGTAGAGATGGTGTTTGCCATGTTTCCCAGGCTGGTCTTGAACTCCTGGGCTCAAGCAATCAACCCACCTTGGCTTCCCAAAGTGCTGGGATCACAGGTATGAGCCACTGTGCCCAGCACCCAGCTACTTTTTATAAATTTTTAATAGAGACAGGGTCTTGTCATGTTGTCCAGGCTGGTATCGAACTCATTGGCGCAAGCAGTCCTCCCACCTCAGCCTTTATTTATTTATTTATTTATTTTTAATTTCTCCACTCTGACTTTCTTTTAGCAGCACTCGGCCTTTATTCTTGACAGTTTGGGAGGCTAAGGTGGGAGGATCACCTTATTATTATTAATAATAGGACTTGAAAGTTGAAATTACTCCTTGATCAGTGGGCTGCAGAATGGATGTTGTATTAGCGGGCATGAAAACAACACTTATCTCCTTGTATATTTTCATAAGAGCTGTTGAAAGACTGTTGTTTGAGAGTATATACATATATATATATATATATATATATATATATATATATATATTTTTTTTTTTTTAAGACAGTCTTCCTCTGTTGCCAAGGCTGGAGTGCAATGGCGTGATCTCGGCTCACTGCAATCTTTGCCTCCGGGTTCAAGTGATTCTCCTGCCTCAGCCTCCCGAATAGCTGGAATTACAGGTGTGCGCCACCACGCCTGGCTAATTTTGTATTTTTAGTAGAGACAGGGTTTCTCCATGTTGGTCAGGCTGGTCACAAACTCCTGACCTCAAGTGATCCACCTGCCTCGGCCTCCCAAAGTGCTGGGATGACAGTTATGAGCCACTGCGCCCGGCCTGTTGTTTGATATTGTTTGAACTGTTATCAGTTATCTTGGTTAGATCTTCTGAGTAACTTGCTTCAGCTTCTCTGTGAGCACTTACTGCTTCACCTTGCACTCTTAAGTTACAGAAATGCCTTCTTTCCTTGCACCTCATGAACCAGCCTTGCTCTCAATTAGGCTTTGGCTTAAGGGAATGTCGTGGCTGGTTTGATCTTCTACCCAGACCACTCAGCCTTCTCCATGTCAGTAATAAGGCTGTTTTGTTTTCTCATCATTTGTATGTTCCCTGGAGTCACATTTTTAACGTTCTTCATGAGCTTTTCCTTTGCATTCACAGCCTGGCTGACTAAAGAGGTGTAGCTTTTGGCTTTTGACACACTAAGCTCAATTATTTCTAGCTTTTGAATTAAAGCAAGAGACATGGGGCTCTTCCTTTTACTTGAACACTTAGAGGCCATTGTAGGGTTATTGGCTTAATTTCAATATACTGTGTCTCTGGAAATAGGGCGGTCCAACAAGAGGAAGAGAGACGGGAATAGCCGGTCAATGGAGCAGTCAGAACACACATTCACTAAGTTTGCTGTCTGATATGAGCATGGTTTGTGCCACCCCAAAACAATCGCAATAGTAACATCAAAGATCACTGATGACAAAGCACCAGGAAAGATGTAACGATAATGAAAAAAAAGCTGAAATGTTGCAAGAATTACCAAAATGTGACCCAGAAACACAAAATGAGCACATGCTGTTAGAAAAATGGCACCCAGTCTGGGCACGGTGGCTCACGCCTATAGTCCCAACACTTTGGGAGGCCAAAGTGGCAGGATCATTTGAGCTCGGGAGTTTGAGATCAGCCTGGGCAACATGGTAAAACCCCCTCTTTACAAAAAATTAGCCAGGCATGGCATGCACCTGTGGTCCCAGGTATTCGGGAAGTTGAGGTGAGAGGTTGCCTTGAGCCAAGGAGGCAGAGATTGCAGTGAGCCAAGATTGCACCACTGCACTCCAGCCTGGGTGACAGATCGAGACCGTCTCAAAAAAGGAAAAAAAAAGAAAAATGGCTCCCATTGACACAGGGTTGCCACAAACCTTCAGTTTGTGGAAATTGTATTACCTGGCAATCCCAGCACTTTGGGAGGCCAAGGTGGGCGCATCTTCTGAGGTCAGAAGTTCGAGACCAGCCTGGCCAACATGGTGAAACCCCGTCTTTCCTAGAAAAAAAAACAAAACAAAAATAGCCGGGTGTCGTGGTGTGTGCCAGTAGTCTCAGCTACTCGGGAGGCTGAGTCGGGAGAATCACTTGAACCTGGGAGGCAGAGGTTGGAGTGAGCTGAGATCACGCTACTGCACTCCAGCCTGGGTGACAGCAGGAGACTCCATCTCAAAAAAAAAAAAAAAAAAAAAGGCATTATCTGCAGAGCACCATAAATAAAAGTGCAATAAAATAAAGTGTGCCCTTCTGCCTTTCTCTCTCTTTCTTTTTCTTTTCTTTCTTTCTTTCTCTCTCTCTCTTTCCTTTCTTTCTTTTTTGACAGAGTCTCACTGTCACAAAGGCTGGAGTGCAGTGGTGGTATCTTGGCTTACTGCAGCCTCCACTATCCAGGTTCAAGTGATTCTCATGCCTCAGTCTCTTGAGTTGCTGGAATTACAGACATGCACCACCCTGTCTGGCTAATTTTTGTTTTTTTAGTAGAGATGGGGTTTCACCTTGTTGGCCAGGCTGGTCTCCAACTCCTGACCTCAGGGGATCTGCCTGCCTCGGCCTTCCAAAGTGCTGGGATTATAAATGTGAGCCACCACACCCAGCCTACATTTATTTTACTGCTCCATTTGTCTCAGATTTGGCCAGAGAGAGCTCCTTCCAGCTGCCTCCTGTGTTCTTTTGGCATGTTCCCATCACTTTTTGAGACTCCCTTACTTTCTGCTGTAACCACATCCCGTGTTCATCTTGTACTTTCTTAGCACTGCAGTTGGCCGTTTATCCAAGGAGGCTTTATGCCTTTAGTGGAAAATGGTATTTATTTATTTTTAAAAATCAGGCCGGGCGCAGTTGCTCATGCCTGTAATCCCAGCACTAGGAGTCTGAGGTGGTCAGATCATGAGGTCAGGAGTTTGAGACCAGCCGCGCCAACATGGTGAAACCCCATCTCTACTAAAAATACAAAAATTAGTTGGGCACATTGGTGCATGCCTGTAATCCCAGCTACTTGGGAGGCTGAGGCAGGAGAATTGCTTGAACCCAGGAGGTGGGGGTCGCAGTGAGCCAAGATCATACCACTGCACTCCAGCCTGGGTGACAGAACAAGACTCCATCTTTGGGGGGAAAAAAATCAGTCAGATTTAGCACTGCTGGATTGTATGGCAACTTTTTAGTGACATTAATATTAATAAGTATTGATAACTCACTAGCATCAGACCAGCTGAGAAATGGTATTTAGAAACCAAGATTCGGGCTCCAGAGTGGACATCCTCAGTTACCCCACTTTACTACCTGTGAGTACCTTGACTTAATGTCCTTTCATAAGCGGCCGAATATATTGTGGGATAAAGACCAAGAAATAAAATTACTGGGTCAGAGGTTATTTTGATAAGTGTATTATCAGAGTATTTTATATGGTGAGATTATTTATTCTGAGAATGTTGCTTTGTTGCTTAACGATCATAACTGTGGTTTCCGGGGCAGTTACCTTTTTTCGTCATAGGAAAAGAATGCATTCCTTCCTAGACATGCTGGTGTGTTTACATTGCAGCTTTTGTAGTTGTCATCAGATTGTTTTCTGTGACTCTCTTTAGTAGGCTTGCCAAGAAATTATTTCTTGCACGTGTAATAAATTGTGCCTCCCAAATTAAACGTGCTTTACATTTATATGCCAGTTACACAGTGTGCCCCAACCGTTCATTTGTTGGTAATGAAGGTTACGATCTTAGAATGGTTATGACAAAAGAAATATTCAACCTTGCAGTCTTTGCATTTTTTTTGGAAGATGAACTATTTTATTTTCCTCAAACCCATTCTTTAGAGCACTATTTCTCGCCTGTGGGTGAGTTTTGCCTCACAGTGGATATTTGACAGTGTCTGGAGATGGTTTTGGTTGTCACAACCAGGGGAACTGGGGTGCTACTGGCATCTTGCAGGTAAAAGCCAGGATCCTGCTCAGCATCCTGCAGTGCTATAATTACTGTAAAATAATTACACTCATTTTAGAGTAATTTGTTAAAAGAGAAGTTGTATGAATGAAGGAGTGAAACCGTAAAGCTTTTCCATTTTATAGGTAGACTTGATACAGATGATGGGCAAGGACATCTAACGAACTTGAAGATTGCATGTCAGGGGTTCTGCTAAAGACTATATTTGCCATGGGGGTGAAAAGTAAGAGTTTGGATTGCAAAAGTGAGAGGAGGTCACTTTTTCTGGCTCACTTTTCCTGGCTTGTTAATTTGACAAGTGAAGATGTGGTTTTCACCACAAAAGTGAAAATGGACGTTGGCACCTCTGGAGCAACTGTTAAATGTAAATTCTGATTTATTTGCATGTGGGTAGGGGTTATGAGCTTGCAGTCAGTTCATTTCTTTTCTACTGAAGACCTCATTTTATTTACTCATCTAAATTATTTATTTATTTTTCTGAGATGGGGGCTTGTTCTGTTGCCCAGGCTGGAGTGCAGTGGGCGATCTCAGCTCACTGCAACCTTTGCCTCCTGGGTTCAAGCAGTTCTCCTGCCTCAGCCTTCCAAGTAGCTGGGATTACAGGCGTGAGCCACTACGCTTGGCTAATTTATGTATTTGTTTTGGTTTGGCTCTTTTTGTGTATGTGTGACCGAGTTTCGCACTTGTTGCCTAGGTGAGAGAGCAATGGCGTGATCTCAGCTCACCACAACCTCCACCTTCCGGTTCAGGTGATTCTCCTGCCTCAGCCTACCGAGTAGCTGGGATTATAAGCATACACCACCACGCCTGGCTAATTTTGTGTTTTTAGTAGAGATGGAGTTTCTCTATGTTGGTCAAGCTGGTCTTGAACGCCTGCCTCGGCCTCTCAAAGTGCTGGGATTATAGGCGTGAGCCACTGCACCTGGCCAGTTTTGTTTTTTGTTTGTTTGTTTGTTTGAGATGGAATCTCACTCTGTGGCCCAGGCTGGAGGGCAGCGGCATGATCTTAGCTCACTGCAACCTCCGCCTGCCAGGTTCAAGTGATTCTTCTGTCTCAGCCTCCCGAATAGCTGGGATTACAGGCGTGCACCACCATGTCTGGCTAATTTTTGTATTTTTAGTAGAGACGGGTTTCATCACATTGGCCGGCTGGTCTTCAACTCCTGACCTCAGGTGATCTGCTCGCCTCAACCTCCCAAAGTGGTGGGATCACAGGCATGAGCCACCGCACCCAGCCACTCATCTCTTTTTAATGTCGGTTTGTTGATACGGTTTGACATTTCGTTGAACTAGAAATAGATAGACAAAGGTGAAAATGGGTAAGGAATGAATGATTGCTCATAGTTCTTTTTTGCGATTTACTTTAGCAGAGGAAGGTTTGGTTAATTGACTCGCAGGAAAGAGTCAAGATGTGCACATGTGTGCAGGTGCTTGTGCGCGTGATGAAAGCATGCTTAAGGTAAGGAGGATTATAAATGCAGCCTTATTTTACTTAAAAATGCTACCTTTAAAAGCAAAAGACAACTTCCTACTTCCTTCATAAGAACATTGGAAATCATTTGATGAATTGGAGACATTTTTACTGCAGTTGGTGTAGTTTTCACAGTGATTTCTGGCCATAAATAATGTTGCACAATTCATTTTATTCATGGATTGGATTTTGTCTGACAAGATGGAAAGAGAGCGCAGAATCTAAACTTAGGGTAGTTTTAGCACTCTTTATTCTTGACCTTGTGTGAAAAGTGGAATTTTTGGTATTTTATTTTTTGGGTAAGCTATTCAAAAACTGTTGGCCTGTGAGGCGCTAGTCATTTTTCTCTACCCTGTAATAATAAAGTCTGTCTCTGTTCTGTGGCAGCCACCAAATTATGTGTTCACTTTATCCGGAACATAAAGCTGGTATCAATAGGGAATGAGTATATTGGGAGAAAGCCTTTCTTTTTAGCCTTTTTTAGCCTCCTTCCTAGCAGCACCTAGGTTTTTCATGTGAAACTAACAATAGTTCTTTGTGGAAGGTAGGGTTTCAAAAAAGTAACACAAATACTATGACGTTTTCTGCATCAAACTAGAGCTGAATTTCCATTGATATTTGATGAGGGATATTGGTTTACAATCTTTCTCTTTTTTTACGGAGGTAAATGGTCAAGAAAAGGGACCACATCTCTCTCTCTCTCCTTTTTTTTTTTTTTTTTTTTTTTCCCGAGACAGAGTCTCGCTCTGTTGCGCAGGCTGGAGTTGTAGTGTTATGGTCTCAGCTCACTGCAACCTCTGCCTCCTGGGTTCAAGCAAGTCTTATCTTAGCCTCCCAAGTAGCTAAGATTACAGGTGTGCGCCACCCCGCCCGGCTAATTTTTATATTTTTAGTAGAGACAGAGTTTCACCATACTGGCCAGGCTGGTCTCTAACTCCTGACCTCAGGTAATCCACCTGCCTCGACCTCTCAAAGTACTGAAATTACAAGTGTGAGCCACCACGCCTGGCTGAAAAGGGACCACATCTCTTTTTAAGAAATGGGTAGGTTAGCAGGCCACTGTGGTTCACGCCTGTAATCCCAGCACTTTGGGAGGCCAAGACAGGTCAATCACTTGAAGTCAGGAGTTTGAGACTAGCCTGGTCAACATGTTGAAGCCCCGCCTCTACTAAAACTACAAAAACCTAGCCAGACATGGTGGCGAGCGCCTGTAATCCCAGCTACCTGGGAGGTTGAGGCAGGAGAATTGCTTGAACCCAGGAGGGGAGGTTGCAATGAGCCGAGATCATGCCACTGCACTCCAGCCTGGGAGACAGAGTGAGACTGTGTGTTGGGGGGGTGGGGCGGGAAAAGTGTGTAGGTCAACATTAACTAGCTATCTACATAATTTAATTTCAAAACAGAATCTCAGGAAGCTGCTCCTAATGTTGGTACCCCCCCTCCCTTTTTAAGATTTTTATATGCAAAGCCTTCTTGACTTGCCCAAATTTAAGAAATTGTGTTTCTAGGATGTGAAATCAGGAAATATGTATCTGTTGAAATTTATAAAGTAGTGCTAAATTTCAGCTCAGCTAATTTGCTAGTATACAGAGAAAACACCTGTTCTGTGAGATATGCAGTGTCTACAGGTGGGAATCAGCCAAGACTGTGTGTTGGTTAGTCACTAAACTCTATTACCCTGAGTTTTATTCTCTTTTACTTCCCCCACTAATAGTCTAATAAACATTTCAGAATAATAAAAAACTTTAAAGAAAGAATACTTAGCCTATTCTTCTGAAATAGTCTTTGTTTTTCTTCTTTGTTTACTAACCTCCTTTTGAGGATAAAATCTGATTTCCTTTCTTTATCCTGTAGTTTCCTTTGTACACTCATAGCCTTTCTTCAGATACAGATTTTATAGTCAGATAAGTCTCTACTTTAAGCACCAATCAAATCAGGAAAAGATGATGGGCCTGTAGTTATTGTCTTCAAGTTCCTGATTTTGAGGAAACTGATTATGTCAATAGTGCAGTTATCAGATAGTAAGACACTGTCCAAATAAGGTAACTTTGGGAGAAAATAACATAAAGCCATTGCTTGATCTGGCACCCTTTTGCTATTTTGCTTTCTGCAGAGGCATTCCTTCTGCATGTCTCTGTCAGTCTCCGTGAGAGTGGGCTTTCTATCTGCATGGCATTGCAGGGCGGCTTCTCCGTGTTGGCAGAATCTTCCATGCTTTGCTGGTTCATTGTCTTTCCAGCTGTGCTGGAAAAGAACCGGCATGTGCTGGCTGCTGGGCTCATGAGACACGGCTCGTCTCAACTGAGAAGTGCTGTGTGTATAAAACACACACCAGGTAGAGAAGACGTGATATGAAAAAAGTGTAAGGCCGGGTGTGGTGGCTCATGCCTGTAATCCTAGCGCTTTGGGAGGCTGAGGTAGGAGGATTGCTTGAGTCCAGTTCAAGACAGGCCTGGGCAACATAGTAAGATCCCATCTCAAAAAAAAAAAAAGGAAGTGTAAAACATCTCATTAATAAATTTGTATATCAATTACATGTTGAAATTACAATGTTTTGGGCATATTGCCTAAAATAAAATCTATTAATTTCATCTGTTTTTACTTCTTAATGTGGCTACTGGAAAATTCAAAGTGATGTGTATGGCGTGCCTTCCATTTCTTTTGGCCACTGCTGTTGTTTCTGAGAGATCACAGGTTCATTGAGGGGGAATCTGCATGGTTTGTTTTTTGTCTGTATAGTGGTTTTGCCACCATTTCCAGGGAATGAGGTTGTGATTACATTTCTCTAGTAATACATGAAGGACTGAGATCTTGTAATTTGTTTTGTTTTGCTAGTGATGATGGCCAAAGAGAAGCCACCGATAACTGTGGTTGGAGATGTCGGAGGCCGCATCGCAATCATCGTGGTATGGTTATGTGTTGTCCTTCATGTGCAGAGGTGACATGGCTGGCTCTTGGTCAGTAGGTTGTCTGCTTGGGGACTGTATTTCTAGGAGCGCTGATGTAAATGGATCCGTGTGTCCTTTCTCGCCCAAACTCCCCTGTGCCAAGTGGCAGAAACCTTTGTTCAGATGAACACGCATTATAACCTACAGACAGGAAGTGAACACGGCACCTCCCATGAGAAAATTCAGCACCTTAACCTACACCGTGTGGGTTGTAGGTTCTTCACAGCAGCTCACATAGTCATGCTGCAGTGTTCGGGCTGAAAGATGAACTGAAGATGAGCTGTTCCATTTTCACAACTAAGAATGGGTGTCCTTGTGCAGACTCGTTCTGCGTGTTGACATACGTTCCATCCCTGCTGTGAATGTCTGCTGGCTAGTGGGCCACGAATCCTTTGCAGTAGCACACTTTATTTCAGTTTTCTTCTCGTGTCACATTCTATTTGAAAAAAATAATTGGAACGCTGGCTATGTGGGATCAACCAGAAATGTGAAACAGGAAAATGAGTGTTGGCCATCCTCAGCTGCAGCGGTAACATCACCAGTGCTCAACTGCTCCCCCCTCTGAGACACACGAGGTGCCGTCAGGCACTGCCGTTGCCATTTCTGGTGCTCGGTCTTTGACCCAGGCCCACAGCTCTGATTTGCCTGCAGAAATCCTCTGAAACTGAGTGCAGAAAAGAGTAGAGACATGTGTGCTTCTACAGTCTGGGGTAGAGGGTGTTTCTTTCCTACCAAGTCACTCTGTTCTCCTCCCAGGACGACATTATTGACGATGTGGAGAGTTTTGTTGCCGCTGCAGAGATCCTCAAAGAGAGAGGCGCCTATAAGATCTATGTCATGGCCACCCACGGCATCCTTTCTGCAGAGGCCCCCCGCCTGATTGAGGAGTCCTCCGTAGACGAGGTTGGGCTGCTTCTAAATCTTGAGCCAAGATTTGCTGCTGTGTTTTCTGGGAATAGTGAAATGATTCAGTCAATATTAAATTGCTTGGTTTCTCTATAGCTTTTCTAGCTTTTGCTGGCTAGCAGTTTGTCGGGACAGATACATGTTTCAAGGAACACAGTCCGCAGCTTACCATGGTTCAACTTAGAAAACTTTTTGACTTTATGATGAGGCAAAACTGTTGCAATTACAATGCAGTGTCTAGTATTTGATAAATTACGTGAGGTATTCAACATTTTATTTCAAAGTAATAGCTTTTATTTAAAAAAATAGCTTTTATTATAAAATGAAAGTCTTTTGCCCTAGATAATTTTCCCAGCTACAGTCTAATATAAACGTACTGAGCATATTTAAGGTAGGCTAGGCCAAGTTATGATGTTTAGTAGGTTAGGTGTATTAAATTTATTTTTTTTTTTAAGATGGAGTCTTGCTCTGTCACCAAGGCTGGAGTGCAGTGGTGCAATCTCGGGTCACTGCAACCTCTGCCTCCTGGATTCAAGCGATTCTCCTGCCGCAGCCTCCTGAGTAACTGGGATGACATGCACCTGCCATCACACCTGGCTCATTTTTGTATTTTTAGTAGAGATGGGGTTTCACCATGTTGGCCAGGCTGGTCTCGAACTCCTGACCTCAAGTGATCCACCCACTCCAGCCTCCCAAAGTGCAGGGATTACAAGCATGGCCTAAATGCATTTTCTACTTAAAATATTTTCAACTTACAATGATGTGTTTATCCAGACCTAACCCCACCATAAGTTGAGGATTGAGGGTCTGTATGTGTCTATTTGCATAAAGATTTGCTTGGGTACTTTAACTTGACACTCTAGGAACATTTCTCTTGAGACTGGAATTCTTCCCTTATGATCTGAGAGTTTTGCACAGCGCTGGGGCTCACTGTTTCTGCGTGGAGACCACACCCTTCCTAAGATTTTCATCTTGTGTTCTGAGGCCACGTAACTTTTCCTTTGCATAAAACTCGTTAAGTTTTGTTTCTAAAAACTCAGTGGAACAAGGTTTTTTGGTTTGGAACTTAGGCTGTGGGGACTGAATGTTAGATAAGCTGTCCTGTGAGCAGTTTGGAGCACGTTTCAGTAACAGTGTTTGTTTTCGATCGCTGTGTGACTAGGTGGTGGTGACAAATACTGTCCCTCATGAGGTACAGAAGCTGCAGTGTCCCAAGATAAAGACTGTGGATATCAGTTTGATTCTTTCTGAAGCAATTCGGAGGATCCACAATGGAGAGTCCATGGCCTACCTTTTCCGAAACATCACTGTGGACGACTAGCTTTCACGAGGGCCTCGACCCTGGAACTCCTGAGGAAGACATGGAAAAAGCAGTACCATGAGTGACATCCACAGTGTGTCCTTGCAAGCGAGGACAGGAAACAGCCTGGAGTTAGATATTCTCTCTTGGTCGGATTGTTGGGTAGGAGGCATTAAGAGAGCCAGGAAGAAGACAGAGCTAATGGATAAATATTACAATATGGCCTTAAATATCTGCTATCATCAGCCCTGTTCCTTAAACAAAAGTTTTAGCCGCTTTCCTGAAAAGAATCTGAAAATCTTATTAAAGAGGAGTTAAAGGCACATAAAGTCTTAACTCTATAATGTTCATTTAGTTGTTTCAGCTCCAGGGAAATGTGGGTATTGATGTTGAACCTGGTTAGGGAAGCTGATTACCTGGCCCTATTACTATCCAGTTGGCCTCTCCCATATCAAAGTCAAGTCTTTTATAGAGAAGCGTATTTTTCTTTCAGAAACTGGTACACATACAGCCATTAAAAAATGAAGCATTCATGTTGTTACATCTGCCAAAGATGTCAGATTAGAAAATAGCATCCCACCTCTGGGTATCTGAGTGGCTCTGAAGTTGCAAATAAAAGAATTTGTTGTCTTGCTAGTTCTTCATTACACTGCAGAAGACCAGGGATACAAAAGAGCAGTCAGGTCTGTGGCTGGACACAAACTCTTTCAGCAGGTTCCATCGCCTTCCTAAAGGTTGAAGCTAAATCCTTGTTGAATACTATATTTTAAATCTAAATTTAAAAAAAAAAAAAAAAAGACTGGGTGTGGTGGCTCCCGCCTGTAATCCCAGTACCTTGGGAGGCTGAGGCAAGGAGGACTGCTTGAGCCCAGGAGTTTGAGACCAGCCTGGGCAACATGTCAAAACCCATCTCTACAAAAAATACAAAAATTAGCGAGGTGTTAGTAGCTCATGCTTGTTGTCCCAGCTACCTTGGGAGGCTGAGGTGGGAGGATTGCCTGAGCCAAGGAGATTGAAGCTGCAGTGAACTATGATTGTGCCACTGCAGTCTAGCCTGGTTGACAGAGCAACACCCTGTCTCAAAAAAAAAAAGGGCCAGGTGTGGTGTCTTACACCTGTAATCCCTGCACTGCACTTTAGGAGGCTGAGGCAGGTAGATCACCTGTCAGGAGTTTGAGACCAGCCTGGCCAACATGGCAAAACCCCATCTCTACTAAAAATACAAACATTAGCTAGGCATGGTGGCGGGTGCTGTAATCCCAGCTACTCAGGAGGCTGAGGCGAGAGAATCGCTTGAACCCCAGAGATGGGAGGTTGCAGTGAGCCAAGATCATGCCACTGCACTCCAGCCTAGGCAATGACAGAGCAAGACTCCACCTCAAAAAAAAAAAAAAAAGACTGTCCTTTTCTCTGTGATAGATGACGCTTATGTGTAGTGCATTACTGAGGACTGTACTCGGCCCTTCTACACAGCGTTTTAAATTCCGTCATCACAATTGTGGTTAGTAGCACCCTTGTCAGAGAGGCCTGACTTCAGATGTGGAATTGTTTTTCACCGTTTGAGTCTGATCTAAGTCATAGGAAGGAGCGGCTGCTGGGAGATGCATGGAATTACTTATTGCTTCTCTTAGCTCCTGAGAGATGGAAAGAAGCTTTATGTGAATAGTTGTTATTTCTCTGTGGGGAAGTTTCCTTAATGTTTTTATCATTTTCCTGTTGATAAGAAAAGCTCCCAACCCACAGTCAAGACTTTGAGCACATTAGCTTTCTCAAGCACACAAGTTACCTTCTGTTAATAGCCCAAGTAGGGCGATTTGAGCCAAGAACTCAGTCATTCAAATAATTAGCGTGGCACTAGAGGCAGAGACAGAGGCTGTGGTCAGGAGACCTAATTCTTTTTTTTTTTTTTTTTTGAGACAGAGTCTCACTCTCTCAGCAGGCGCCAGGCTGGAGTGCAGTGGCGCGATCTCGGCTCACTGCAGCCTCTGCCTCCCGGGTTCAAGCAATTCTCCTGCCTCAGCCTCCCAAGTAGCTGGGACTACAGGCACACGCCACCACGCCCAGCTAATTTTTCTATTTTTAGTAGAGACGGGGTTTCACCATGTTGGCCAGGATGGTCTCGATCTCTTGACCTCGTGATGTCCCGCCTCAGCCTCCCAAAGTGTTGGGATTACCCGAGTGAGCCACTGTGCCCGGCCATCTTGTTTGTAACATCAGGCAGGGCTAAGTCCTTTCTGGGGCTCTGTCATCAGTTGTGAATAAGGAGGTTCAGGATTGAAAACTAAGTTCCTTTTCAAGTCTAGAATTCCGTTTGTACCTCCAATGAGCAGTTCTTTCCTGTATCTCCAGGGGTGGAGATCATGAAATATACTTATTTAACAAAAATATCTAGTAAAATATGCAGTTCTCTGAATTAGAATATTCTTTTTTCTTTTTCTTTTTTTTTTTTTTTTTGGTGGGGGGGTATTTGGATCATTCTAATATGTGCCTGATAAGATAGTAAGCCTCAGGGCTATGAAAGTGAACATGTGAGAACTGCGGGAGCTCACCGGGCCATCGTGCAGTCGCTGCGGCTGCTGACATCCTCTGGAAAATCACTGCATTTAGAAATGAGAACGTGTATTTCTCATGAGCATTCAGTCCAGCCCCTGCACCACAGCCTCCATTACAACCAGTACTTGGTAGCTATAACTGATCAGCCTTTTTTTTTCTTTTTAAATTATTTTTTTAGTAGAGATGGTGGGACGGGGGTGGTCTCACTGTGTTACCCAGGCTGGTCTCAAACTCCTCGGCTCAAACAATCTTCCCGCCTCAGCCTCCCAAAGTGCTGGGACGCATGAGACCGCACCAGGCCTGGCCTTAAGTTTTCTTTTCTGTTTTCTCTTTTTTTTTTTTGAGATGAGTCTTGCTCTGTCGCCCAGGCTGGAGTGCAGTGATGTGATCTCAGCTCACTGCAACCTCCATCTTCTGGGTTCAAGCAATTCTCCTGCTTCAGCCTCCCAAGTAGCTGGGATTACTTGTTACTGCCCAGCTAATTTTTGTATTTTTTTACATATCCATGAACACATGCCACCACTGCCCAGCTAATTTTTGTATTTTTTTAGTACAGAGGAGGTTTTCACCCTGTTGGTCAGGCTGGTCTCGAACTCCTAACCTCGTGTTCCACCCGCCTCGGCTTCCCAAAGTGCTGGGATTACAGTAAAAGACTACAGGCCGGGCATGGTGGCTCATGCCTATAATCCCAGCACTTTGGGAGGCTGAGGCGGGTGGGTCACGAGGTCAAGAGATTGAGACCATTCTGGCCAACATAGTGAAATCCCATCTCTACTAAAATACAAAAAAAAAATTAGCTGGGTGTGGTAGCGCACACCTGTAGACCCAGCTACTTGGCAGGCTGAGGCAGGAGAATTGCTTGAACCTGGAAGGCAGAGGTTGCAGTGAGCCGAGATCAAGCCACTGCACTCCAGCCTGGCGCCTGGTGACAGAGCAAAACTCTGTCTCAAAAAAAGAAAAAAAAGACTACAAAGAGGCCTGGTGCCATGGCTCACACCTGTAATCCCAGCACTTTGGGAGGCCTAGGCAGGTGGATCACTTGAGGTCAGGAGTTTGAGACCAGCATAGCCAATACAGTGAAACCACATCTCTACTAAAAATACAAAAATGAGCCCGGTGTGCGCCTGTAGTCCCAGCTACTCGGGAGGCTGAGGCAGGAGAATTGCTTGAGCCCAAGAGGCGGAGATTGCAGTGAGCTGAGATGGTGCCACTGCACTCCAGCCCAAGTGACAAAGCAAGACTCCATCTCAAAAAAAAATAAATAAATAAAACTAGCTCTTTTGATAACCCTTTAAAGGTCTACTGTTTACCAAGTTATTGGGATATAATGATGATTGAAAATCCTTCAATTAGACACTCAGGCTGGGCGTGGTGACTCACACCTGTAACCCCGAGTGGATCATGAGATTGAGAGATCGAGACCATCCTGGCCAACATGGTGAAACCCAGTCTCTACTAAAAATACAAAAATTAGCCAGGCGTGGTGGCATGAGCTTGTAGTCCCAGCTACTCAGGAGCTGAGGCAGGAGAATTGCTTGAACCTGGGAGGTGAAGGTTGCAGTGAGCCGAGATCGTGCCACTGTACTCCAGCCTGAGCCAACATGCAAGACTCTGTCAAAAAAGAACAAAAAAACAGGTCGACGTAAAAATCTGAACTTGAACAGTAGTTAAAATTGTATAGTTATGGCTGGGCGCGGTGGCTCATGCCTCTAATCCCAGCACTTTGGGAGGCCAAGGCGGGTGAATCACGAGGTCAGGAGTTTGAGACCAGCCTGGCCAAGATGGTGAAACCCCGTCTCTACTAAAAATACAAAAAATTAGCTGAACATAATGGCGGGTGCCTGTATTCCCAGCTACTCAGGAGGCTGAGGCAGGAGAATTGCTTGAACCCAGGAGGCGGAGGTTGCAGTGAGCCGAGATCGTGCCACTGCACTCCAGCCTGAGTGACAGTGAGACTCCATCTCAAAAAAAAAAAAAAAAAAAAAAGTACCGTTATTCCTTTTTCAGGACCTAACCTCCTGTTCATGGATATGTAAGTCTCTGATAGAAAATGGTGTAGTATTTGCATATAAGCTATGCACATCCTAGATGACTTATAATACCGAATGCAATCTAAATCCTATGTAAATGGTTGTCATACTGTATCGTTTAGAGAATCATGACAGGAATCTGTACATGTTAGGTCCTGGTTGGTTAAATCAGCAGATGCAGAGCTCACAGGGAAGGAAGCTGGCTGCTCATGGCACACACTCAGAGGTTCCCTTTAAGTAGCTTTGCTGCACTTCTGTTAGGAATTTATATTGAAGTTATATGTTTTTTCGGAAGAATCTGGTATGGGGAAGTCATGCCTCAATTTTCCTTTTTTTTTTTTTTTTTTTTATATGGAGTCGCTCTGTAACCCAGGCAGGAGTGCAGTGGTGCCATCTTGGCTCACTGCAACCTCTACCTCCCAGGTTCAGGTGATCTGCCTCAGCCTCCTGAGTAGCTGGGATTACAGGCCTGTGCCACCACGCCCAGCTAATTTTTTGTATTTTTAGTAGAGACAGGGTTCACTGTGTTAGCCAGGATAGTCTTGATCTCCTGACCTTGTGATCTGCCCACCTCAGCCTCCCAAAGTACTGGGATTATAAATGTGAGCCACTGTGCCCAGTATATGCCTCAATTGTTAACACCAGATTTGTCTCGTGTTTAATCCTACTTTGTAATGAGCTGAGGCATGGGCGCTTGACCAGGTGAGTGTTTTTTGAGCTAAATTAATTTATGGCAGGCTGGGCACAGTGGCTCACGCCAGCAATCCCAGCACTTTGGGAGGCTGGGGTGGACGGATGACCTGAGGTCAGGAATTTGAGACCACCTGACCAACACGGAGAAACCCCGTCTCTACTGAAAATACCAGATTAGCCCGGTGTAATCCCAGCTACTTGGGAGGCTGAGGCAGGAGAATAGCTTGA
This sequence comes from Cacajao melanocephalus, assembly GCA_963573385.1. NCBI lineage: Eukaryota > Metazoa > Chordata > Mammalia > Primates > Pitheciidae > Cacajao > Cacajao melanocephalus. The sequence goes on from CAUYLG010063155.1 coordinate 16,805, forward strand.
ACCTGGGAGGTAGAGGTTGTGAGCCAAGATCGGAACATTGTACCCCACGTTGGGCAACAAGAGCAAAAGTCAGTCCATCTCAGAGAAAAAAAATTGTAGCAGCACAGAAAAGGGACAAATAGCCACCAAGTAGTCGTCTGGTGGCTAATCGGAACCACCTGAGTAGTGGGTTGTCTTTTTCAAGTTGCTTCACATTTGAACAAAATATACGGACTCTCTGCAGGGCACCAAGGCCCCAGGCCTGCATCCCTCAGACATGCGGCCACCACTCTGTGGAATGGATGCGGCTGATGACACAAAGCACGGTTGCCAGGAAACCCTCAAGTCTTTCTGTCCTTACGTGGCCCCCCAAGAGTGAGTGAATCCTGGTCCTTCTAGGTTAAGGAGATGGATGGAGTCTAGCTGGACTTCGGAGGCCATCTCAGCCCCTGTTGCCAAGGCTCCCCTTGTGAGCCTTGTGGTGGCCTTTGCTTCCCATCCGGGCTCGCAGCGAGGGCGCGTTCTTACGCGGAATCTTCAGGGTGCGCGGGGGCCCCTACGTTTCAAACCTCCGCCGGCGCGGGGACTGGGCGTCCAGGGCTCCAGCTCGGGGACCCGAGGCCGGCGACAGCGGAAGGGCGGATTCCCAAGAGGCGGGAACTCCGTCCAGTGACTCGCCCGAGGGGGTCGGACCCGGGGCAGGGGCGCCCCGAGGGCCTCGCAGGGCCCCCTAAAGGCCCCAGGACGCGGCGCGCAGTGAGTGGGGAGTGGCTGGCCCGCTCCTTGCGGCCGCGCACAGCTCCCGGCAGCCACGATGCCGCCCGCGACGGCGGTGACCACGGTCTCCCTCCGGGAGCTGGCCGACCTCTCCATCGGCACCCCGGAGGTGGGCGCCGTCAACTTCACCGCCCTGCACACGCTCATCGTGGCCATGCTCAAAAACCTCGACCTCCAAAATACCCAGATCGACTTCCAGGCCGCGTCACCCGAGCCCAGCCGCTTGTTGCAGTCCTCCCGGGGCTCACTCAGCACCCCGAACCTGCCTGCGCCCAAGGAGGTGCCCAAGGAGGCGCCCCGGGAGAAGCGCAGGAGCGTGAGCCGGGCGCCCCCGTCCGCGCTGGAGAGCCAAGTGAAGGACCTGGGCGGCCAGGTGGAGGACCTGAGCAAGCAGCTCAAGCGCATGGATGGCCAGGTGCAAGGCATCGCCACTCACGTGCAGCACTTCTCCCAGGCCACCGGGCTCCACCTGGCCGCGCCAGAGTGGCTGGAGGAGCAGGAGGTGGGCGTGCGGGGGCTGGATAGTGTGCGGACTGGGAGTATCATGAAGGACACCACCGCCGAGGAGCTCAGCATCGCTAGGGTGAGCGGTGGGTGGAGGTAACGATCAGGCCGTCTGCCTCCTCCAGGCCGCCCTCTGGGCCTGGCCGAGTCTCCACCCACAGTAGAGGGGCGCACGGGGGTGGGGACGGAGGGTCTGGGGACAGAGGAGGTGCCAGGCCTCAATGTGACTGGTTAGAGCAGTCCACGCTCTATCTTGCAGGCCATGGGGCTGCTTCAAGATGTCCTGCAAGATGTAAAAACCCTAAAAGAACACCAAGGAAACACACAGGGCCTCCCTGAGCTGGAGGGGTCTGCGGACCCCACCTCCCGAGCGTAGTGGTCCCATCCCACCTCCTCCTTCCTAGCCCTGTTTACAGGAGAGGCTCACCCACCAACTTATCAGACATCCAAGGACCCTGAGCTGGCTCAGAGCAGGGCCAGCAACTTCTCAGAATATTCTTAGAGGAAATTCCCTTTTTAAAAAGAATAAAGAAAGAGATAGGTGTTTGAGGACAAAGGCTCCCAGAGAAGGGGAGTCAGGATGGAGAGTTGGACCTCAGCTCCCTGTGGCCATGACACGAGCCACAGCAGGCAGGGGACAGTTTCACACGGACTTTGTTTTTTTGGGATGGAGTCTCTCTCTGTTGCCCAGGCTGGAGTGCAGTGGCACAGTCTCAGCTCACTGCAACCTCCGCCTCCCAGGTTCAAGCAATCCTCCTGCCTCAGCCCCACTAGTAGCTGGGATTACAGGAATGCACCACCATGCCCGGCTAATTTTTGTGTTTTTAGTAGAGATAGGGTTTAGCCATGTTGGCCAGGCTGGTCTGGAACTCCTGACCTCAGGTGATCCACCCACCTCGGCCTCCCAAAGTGCTGGGATTACAGGCATGAGTCACCACAAGCTGCCTTTTGGTTTTTTGGGTTTTTTTTGAGATGGAGTCTCACTCTGTCACCCAGGCTGTAGTGCAGTGGTGCAATCTCGGCTCACTGCAACCTCCGCCTCCTGGGCTCAAGAGATTCTCCTGCCTCAGCCTCCCAAGTATCTGGGATTATAGGCGTGTGCCACCACACCTGGCTAATTTTTATATGGATTTCACCATGTTGGCCAGGCTGGTCTGGAACTGCTCACGTATCCTTAGCCAAAACTGTGAGCCACTGTGCCCAGCCTTCAGTTGGACTTTTGCTTTCTTGGAGGGAGAAGTGCATAAGATCACTGAGCATCGTTAAGTATGGTCCTGTGAACTCCAGGAAGCAACGCAGGCAGTGCCGGGAGATAATAGACAAGCATGTCTGAGAGCCACGTTAGGATGGGCCCAGAAGAAATGGCAGGAGCAACTAGGAAGACAGCTGGGCAGGGAGGCCAAGAGGAGAGACAGGAGAGGAAAGAGAGGCAGGAAGAGGAGGCCAAGCCCCTGCAGGGGAGCTGTGGCTGCTCATGCCTTCCTGCCACATCACCCTGGGTCTCGAAACCCCAGCACCACTCACTTTTGGTCTGGGAAGCGTGTCTGCTTTCCTTTCCAAACTTTAAAATGTGGTGGGTTTTTTGTTTTAATTTTTTTTTTTTTGGACAGAGTCTCACTCTGTCACCCAGACTGGAGTGCAGTGATGCAATCTTGGCTCACTGCAACTCTGTCTCCTGGTTCAAGTAATTCTCCTGCGTCAGCCTCCCTAGTAGCTGGGATTATAGGTGCGCACCACCGCTCCCGGCTAATTTTTGTACTTTTAGTAGAGATGGGGTTTTTGCATGTTGGCCAGACTGGTCTCGAACTCCTGACCTAAAGTGATCCTCCTACCTCGGCTTCCCAAAATGTTGGAATTATAGGCAAGAGCTACTGTGCCTGGCCTTTTAATTTTTAGCTAATCTTAGATTCTAGAGGTTTGCATAAGTTATAAAGAGCAACTTAAGTTTTATTTGTATTTATTAATATATTTATTCTTAATCCCACATATGCTAGTAAGCACGTTAAGTTGTAGCAGTTTGCTTTGGTTCTTTTGAGCTGCTTTTCTCTTTAGACAGCGCAGATGTTCAGCTCCTGTTGAGGTACCTGGCACCCTTCCTTCCTTGCAAGGCAAGGTGGGTCTCATCCAGGCTTTCGCGAGTGGGTTGGAGCAAACTGAATCCCAGGACGAGAAGTCCCATCTCTGCAACAGCGTTTGCTCCTGCCATGCCACCCCCCAGGGTCCCACTGCATCTCACTTCCCTTCCTGCGCTTGGCTGGGAAAAGACCTGGGAGGTAAAAACCAGGCAGAAGGCAGCATGCAGGGGCTCCTGCCCGGAATCCCGGCACTGTGGGAGGCCGAGGCTGGAGGATTGCTTGGACCCAGGAGTTTGAGACCAGCCTGGGCAACATGGCAAGACCTTATCTCTACAAAAAAAAATGTTTAAAATTAGCCGGATGTGGTGGTGCACAGCTGAAGTCCCAGCTACTCGGGAGGCTGAGGTGGGAGGATCACTTGAGACTGAGAGGTTGAACCTGCAGTGACCTGTGGTGGCACCCCTATACTGCAGCCTGGGTGACAGTGCGAGACCCTGTCTCACAAAAACCAAACGGCCGGGTGCAGTGGCACATGCTTGTAATCCCAGCACTTTGGGAGGTCGAGACGGGCAATCACGAGGGCAGGAGTTTGAGGCCAGCCTGTCCAATATGGTGAAACCCCGTTTCTACCAAAAAATACAAAAATTAGCCAGGTGTGGTGGCACACGCCTGTAGTCCCAGTTATTTGGGAGGCTGAGGCAGGAGAATCGCTTGAACCTGGGAGGCGGAGGTTGCAGTGAGTGGAGATCGCACCACTGCACTCCAGCCTGGGCAACAGAGTGAGACTCTATCTAAAAAACAAAACAAAACAAAACAAAAAACAACCAAAAAACCCAAGTAGAAGAAACCCTCCCTTTCCATAAGAGCCACACAAATTCCCCCTTTCCTCATCTCCTGTCACTGAGTCAGTGTGTGTGAGTGTTTGAGTGTACAAAAGACACCCTGGGATCTCCAGGACTGTTGCCTGATTTCAGGGCTCATCCTCAGAGGAAAGCAGCATTAGATGTTGCAAGAGGGGCAGGGCACGGTGGCTCACACCTGGAATCCCAGCAGTTTGGGAGGCCGAGGCAGGTGGATCACCTGAAGCCAGGAGTTTGAGCCCAGCCTGGGCAACATGGTGAAACCCCATCTCCACTAAAAATGCAAAAATTAGCCGGGTGTGGTGGCGCACGCCTATAATCTCAGCTACTCCAGAGGCCAAGTGTATGAGTGTGTGTGTTAGTGCGTCAGTGTGTTAGTGTACAAGTGTTAGTGTGTGTGTTAGTGTGTATGAGTGTGTGCATCAGTGTGAGTGGGTGTGTTAGTGTACGAGTGTGTGTGTGTGTCTGTGTCAGTATGTGTGTGTGCGTGTGTAAGGGCTGCTATCATTCTCCTTCTCTGAACTCTTCTTCCAGGTACTTTTACAGCGAGTTGATGAACTAGAGAAGCAATTCAAAGATCGGGAACAATTCCTGGTAATACCAACCAGTTCCATGGGAAGGGGATCTCCAGGGGGCTAGCCCTCTCTCAGCGTGGCCCTCTCTCCAGGGCTTGTCCCTCCAGGGCAGGCAGTGTGTGCCTTCAGCCTCCCAAGTCTCTGCCCCTAGGATTAGAGGGAAATCTGCCCCATCCCTGCCCAGCTCTCTACTGGGTGCCCACATGGGACAGAACTGGCTGCCCAGCCTTCGCTGGTCACTTGAAGGGTGATGAATTCTCCCTGGGGCTAGAGCTGTGAAGGACGCACCCAGATCCTGTTAGACCAAGTCTGTTCCTAAGGCTTCTTGGGATTAATCAAGGGGTATGTGTGTGTCTTGCCTGTCGCTGTCAGGAACTGGTCGGCCAGAAGCTGAGTTTGGTTCCTGGTGCAGAAGAAGTCACCATGGTCACCTGGGAAGAGCTGGAGCAGGCGATTACAGACGGCTGGAGAGCCTCACAAACGGTGAACCAGTGGAGGCCTGGGCAGTGGTCTTGGATGGGGCTCCCCAGAACCTCTGGCTTTGTACAGCTGCACAGGATTCTGTTCTATGGATGTTCATGGTTCGCAAGTTTCATAATGTAGATATTTTACATGGTTTTTCCAATCTTAAGAACGAGGTGACATTCACATGTGTGAATAGCGTGTACCCTAAAAACAGAATGTGCATTCGTGATTTGGCTAGCCGTTGGCAAATTGCCTTCCATGGCTGCCGTTCCAATGGAGACTCCCACCGGCAGTGGAAAGGAGCGCTTGTTCCCTGACATTCCCCAGCGCTGTATGCTGGCACCCAATTTTTTGAGTTTTGCCGACCGACTGGGTCAACAGAAAATCGTACCCGAGTGTAGTTTTTATTTGCTTTTGTAGCTTTTCAAACTTTCTTTACAGTGTGTCCTGAAATATAGGACCTTTCCTTATTAGTGGACATGGTGACCAACCGTGGAATTAAAACCTCTTTAGGGGACCCTTTGCTGCTGATGACTTTTGCACACAGGCATGCTTCTGTCTTGGTTCAGTGTACAGATGACCAAATTGTTTTCAGATTCCCAACCTACCTTCATCTGAATAAAATCAAGCTGGATATTTTCAAATGGCCCTCAAAGATGAGACTTAGCTTCCCTTTTGGTCTTCACACTCCTCCCACTGGCTTTGGGCAAGTGGATCATCAAAACAAGCGAACTTTGAAGGCCGTTTGAAAATGCAGACAGTAGGCCGGGCACGGTGGCTCACGCCTGTAATCTCAGCACTTTGGGAGGCCGAGGCGGGTGGATCACCTGAGGTCAGGAGTTCAAGACCAGCCTAGCCAACATGGTGAAACCCTGTCTTATTTAAAAAAAAAAAAAAAAAAAAGAAAATGCAGACAGACGGAGAGTAAAGAGTAAAGCTTTTGGCTCCACCAAGTGGCCATCTTGGAGAGAGCCAAATATCTGTGTACAAAAGACACCCAGGACTGTTTCCTGATTTCAGGGCTCATCCTCAGAGGAAAGCAGCATCAGATGTTGCAAGAGGGGCGAGGCACAGTGGCTCATGCCTGGAACCCCAGCATTTTGGGAGGCTGAGGCGAGTGGATCACCTGAGGTCAGGAGTTTGAGCCAAGCCTGGGCAACATGGTGAAACCCCGTCTTTACTAAAAATACAAAAATTAGCCGGGTGTGGTGGCACATGTCTTTGACCTTAGCTACTCAAGAGGCTGAGGCAAGAGAATTGCTTGAACCCAGGAGGCAGAGGTTGCGGTGAGCCGAGATTGTGCCACTGCACTCCAGCCAGTCTGGGCGACAAGAGTGAAAACTCTGTCTCAAAAAAACAAAAAAGGTAAACTGGAAAGACTAGCCAGTCAGTCACGGGAGGAAAAAGGGGACAATGTGTAAAGCCACACAGATCTGTTACCTTACAGTTCGGGAGGACACAAGGCCAGCACCACTTTTCACTGGGCAGAACTCAAGTTGTTGGCAGGCTGGTTCCCACTGGTGGCTCTTGGGGGAGAACCCATTTCCTAGTCATTTTCAGCTTCTAAGTGTGGCCAGCAGCCCTTGGCTCTGGCCACATCACCTTCAGCCTCCTTCTTGTAAGGACCTTTGTGACTTCATCACTGCATCTACCTGTATAACCTGGGATGCTCTCTCTGTCTCAAGATCCTTAATCACAACTGCAAAGTCCCTTTTGCCACATAAGGTAACACTTCTAGGTTCAGGGGATGGGGATGTGGATATCTTTGGGAGCTTATATTTAGTGCGCCATAGTGACTAAAATCAAAATAATGGTTTTTCAGAACAAACACCTCGAAGTCCTAGACAAACGGACATAACAGCCAGAGGCAGGGGGAGGAATGTGGTCCTAGAAAAGTTGGTACAGTTTTTATTAAGGGCATCAGATGAGACCCCATCATTTCTGAAGATGATAGGAATTAAAAATAATGAGTGCTGGCTGGGCTTGGTGGCTCATGCCTGTAATCCCAGCACTTTGGGAGGCTGAGGTGGGGGGATCACCTGAGGTCAGGAGTTTGAGACCAGCCTGGCCAACATGGTGAAACCTCATCTTTCCTAAAAATATAAAAAATTAGCCGGGCGTGGTAGTGCATGCCTGTGATCTCAGCTTCTTGGGAGGCTGAGGCACTTGAACCAAGGAGGCGGAGGTTGCAGTGAGCCAAGATCGTGCCACTGCACTCTAGCCTGGATGACAGAGCAAGACTCGGTCTCAAAAAAAAAAAAAGGCTGGGCGCGTTGGCTCTCATCTGTAATCTCAGCACTTTGGGAGGCCAAGGCAGGTAGATCACCTGAGGTCAAGAGTTCGAGACCAGCCTGACCAATGTGGTCTCTACTAAAAATACAAAATTAGCCAGGCGTGGTGGCGCATGCCTGTAATCCCAGCTACTTGGGAGGCTGCAGAGAGAGGATTGCTTGAGCCCAGGAGTTAAAGGTTGCAGTGAGCTGTGATTGTGTACTTCAGACTGGGTGAGAGAGAGAGACCCTGTCTCTAAAGTGTGTGCTCGTGTGTGTATAGCTGTAACTGTTTTAATGTCCATCTCTGCTAATTCGAACACATATGCCAGTGTTGAGTTGGTCTCAACTTTTCCTGCATTGGATGCTGGATGTTTGTTTTTTTTTTTTTTAAGATGGAGTCTTGCACTGTCACCCAAGCTGGAGTGCAGTGACACAATCTCTGCTCACTGCAGCATCCGCCTCCCAGGTTCAAGAGATTCTTCTGCCTCAGCCTCCTGAGTAGCGGAGATTACAGGCATACACCACCACACCCAGCTGATTTTTTGTATTTTTATAGAGACAGCATTTCACTATATTGGCCAGACTGGTTTCAAACTCCTGACCTCAAATGATCCACCTGCCTCGGTCTCCCAAATTGTTGGGATTACAGGCATGAGCCACCACATCCAGCCTATATGTTTTAAATATATGGTTCACATACCTTCCAGTATACACTTTTATCATCAACAATGGGGCAGACTTCATATTTTATTGATTGATTGATTGATTGACTGAGACGGAGTCTTGCTCTGTTACCAGGCTGGAGTGCAGAGGAGCTATCTTGGCTCACTGCAACCTCTGCCTCCTGGGTTCAGGCTATTCTCCTGCCTCAGCCTCCCGAATAGCTAGGACAACAGGCACCCACCACCATGCCCGGCTAATTTTTTGTATTTTTAGTAGAGACGGGGTTTCACCGTGTTGGCCAGGCTGGTCCTGAACTCCTGACCTCAAGTGATCTGCCTGCCTCAGCCTCCCAAAGTGCTGGGATTATAGGTGTGAGCCACTGCACCCGACCCAGACTTTATATTTTAAACTTATATATTATGTCCTTTATTTAAAGGCTCGGCAAAAGTCCAGAGGATCACTTGTATTTTGCAGTTTTCCCATCTTTTATGAATAAAAATTACACTTTTTTTTTTTGAGATGGAATCTCACTCTGTTGCCTAGGTTGGAGAGCAATGGTGCAATGTTGGCTCACTGTAACCTCTGCATCCCGGGTTCAAGCGATTCTCCTGCCTCAGCCTCCTGAATAGCTGGGATTATAGGCATGTACTACCACACCTGGCTAATTTTTGTATTTTCAGTGGAGACAGAGTTTCGCCATGTTGGCCAGGCTGTTCTCAAAGTCCTGACCTCAAGTGATCCATTCACCTCGGCCTCCCAAAGTGCTGTGATTATAGGCGTGGGCTACCGCGCCCAGCCACAAATATTAGATATTTTTGTATGTGTCATTTACAAATATGCAGATTCTCAAAAATCTGGAGGCCTAGCCTTCCAGAACGTCAGTGTGTTTCTTTATGTCAAGCTTAGATTTTAGGACCAGAAGGTTTTTTTCTCCAGGGAACCTAAATCATCTTGGTCAGATATCCCAGATTTCCTTTATTCCAACTCTGATAGTGACTATTTTGACTGTTACCGATTTCCTTCTTCTCTCCATCCAGGGCTCAGAAACACTCATGGGATTTTCTAAGCGCAGAGAGTTCACCTCCTTAACATCAACTGATGCGACTCTAAGCGGAGCCTCTACCAAGCAACCAAGTATTGACCAGGCTCTGGATTCTGCCAGGGGTCTTGGCCCGGATCAGACTGCATCAGGGTCTAGTGGCACAGTACACCCCTCTGATGGGGTGACCAGTAGGGAACAAAGCAGGGCCCCCCCTGGTGCTGGTAGACAGCAGCAGTCAAGGGCCCGTGATGAAGCTGACATGCCACGACTCCATCCGTCTTCTACATTCCGATTCAAATTAGACTCAGATCGTCAAAGGAGTAGAGAGAAGCTTACCTCGACACATCCAAGAAGAGATGAACAAGATGCACGTCCCGGCCCAGTTCAACAGGACTTAACCTCAGCCAGGGTCCAGCCCAGCACGGTGCCCACTAGCCAGAGTCAGGTCCGTCCAAGGCCAGATCACCGTGGGTTAGAACCAACTGGCATGGATCAGTCTGGATTCATGCATGTTAGCACTTACCCACATGGTGTGGTACCCCTCAACATGGGTCAGCTTGGTGTACTACCACCTGAAATGGATGATCAGGGACTGGTACCACTTGTCATGGATCAGAAAGGTGTGGTGCCACCATCAGTACCTGGCAGAGACCAGCAAGGATTGGAACTACCTAGCACAGACCGACACGCTATGGTTCCACTCAGCCCATACCAGCCTGGTATGGCACTTCCTGGCACAGACCAACGCAGTATGGAACCACTTGTCACGGATCAGCATGAATTTGTAATATCAGTCACGGGTCAGCAAGGACTGGTACCCCCTGGTATGGACCAGCAAGGATTGGTATGGCCTGGCATAGATCAACGTGGACTGGTTCCACCTTTTACAGACCAACATGGTTTGGTACCACCTGGTTTGATGCCAATTAGTGCAGATCAGCAAGGTTTTGTGCAGCCCAGTTTGGAAGCAACTGGCTTCATACAGCCTGGCACAGAGCAGCATGATTTGGTCCAGTCTGGCAGATTTCAGCATGGTTTGGTGCAGCCTGATGCATATCCGCCTGGCTTGGTCCAACCTGGTGCAGATCAGCGTGGTTTGGTCTGGCCTGGAATGGATCAATCTGGTTTGATCCAGCCTGGCACAGGTCAGCGTGGTTTGGTGCAATCTGGCGCAGGTCAGGGTGGTTTGGTACAGCCTGCTGTAGATGAGCCTGGCATGGTCCAACCTGGTACAGATCGGATTGATGTGGTACAGATTGGTGCATATCCATCTGATTTAGTCCACTCTGGCATGGATCAGCATGGTCTGGTACAACCTGGTACATTTCCTAGTGGCTGGATACAGCCTGATGTGTATCTACCTGGATTGGTACAGCCTGGTACACATCCACATGGTTTGGTACAGCCTGGTGCAGATCCACGTAGTTTGGTCCAACCTGGAATAGATCAACGTGGTTTGGTTCAGCTAGGAGTCGATCCAAATGGTTTTGTGCAGCCTGGCATAGATCAGTTTGGTTTGTTCCAGCCTGGTGCAGATCAGTATGGTGTGATCCAAGCTGGAGGTCAGCGTGACTTAGCACAAGCTGGTGCAGATCAGCGTGGTTTGGTGCAACCTGGTGTAGATCAGGGTGGTTTGGCACAAGCTGGTGCAGTTCAGCCTGGTTTGGTCCAACCTGGAGTGGATCGGCGTGGTTTGGTGCAACATGGTTCAGTTCAGCGGGGTTTGGCTCAACCTGGGGTGGATCAGCGTGGTTTGGCACAAACTGGTACAGTTCAGCGTGGTCTGGGGCAACCTGGTGCAATTCAGCCCGGTTTGGCACAACCTGGTGCAGTTCAACCTGAGTTGGTCCAACCTGGAGTGGATCAGCGTGGTTTGGCACAATCTGGTGTAGTCCAGCCTGGTTTGGGCCAACCTGGAGTAGATGAGCATGATTTAGCACAACCTGGTGCAATTCAACGTAGTCTGGCACAACTTGGTGCAGATCAGCCTGGTTTGGCACAATCTGGTGCAATTCAGCGTGGTTTGGTCCAACCTGGAGTGGTTCAGCATGGTTTGGTGCAACCTGGAATGGATCAGAGTCGTTTGGTCCAGCCTGGTGCAGGTCAACTTGGTATGGTGCAGCCTAGAATAGATCAGCAAGGTTTGGTGCAACCTCAGGCAGATCCACGTGGCTTGGTACAACCTGGCCCAGATCGTCGTGGTTCAGTACAACCCGGTGCATATTTGCCTGATTTGTTTCAACCTGGGACATACCCACATGGTCTGGTGCAGCCTGGAATGGATCAGTATGGTTTGAGACAACCTGGTGCATATCGTCGAGGCTCGATAGCTCCAGGCACAGAGATTCGTCGCTCTTCAACATTCCAGGCGGATTCTACGGGTTTTATATCAGCACGTCCATATCCACATGGTGTGGTACCTCCTGGCAGAGAACAACACGGCCAGGTGTCACCACTCCTAGCCAGTCAAGGTTTGGCATCACCTGGTATAGACCGAAGGAGTTTGGTACCACCAGAAACTTATCAGCAGGGTTTGATGCATCCTGGCGCTCTGATAAACCAGCGTGGCCCAACACCACTGAGCACAGGCTTGGAGTCTACACGCCCAGATCAACAGCATTTGGCATCACCTGGCCCAGGTGAGCATGACCAGGTGCACCGAGATGCAGCTCAGCGCAGCCGTGCTTTCTCTCTCGCAGACAGCCGTGATTCAGCGTCTCCCGGCTATGGTGGCCCGAGGTACCTAAGTGCTGATCAGCATAGCCAGGAAGGTTTGGATCCAATTAGAACACAAGCCTCAGACCAGCCTGGAATTGCTGCCCAGATGGCCCCAGGCCAAGATATCACCCTTTTCAGGAGTCCAGACTCCCTCGGCCGAGTCTCATCAGAAAGGAGTGAAGTCTTGAGTGAGGTCCCGAGTGAGCACCGTGATTCACTGTATAAAAAGAGCTCTAGTTTCCCCACGGCAGTGGGAACATTTCGTCTGATGGGAGAGCTCAGCGGCCTCTATCTGGAGCTAAAGGAGAGTATGAAGGATCTGGATGAGGAGGAGACCGGCCAAACCGAGATGGAGAAGATACAATTCCTGCTGGCGAAGATGGGTGGGTGTCACTTGCCGACAGAGGAGTGTTTAGTGGGTTTTCTCCTTTTCTTTCCCTGGCCTCAACTCCTGGCTGCTAGACTTCTCCCTGAGTCCCTGAAAACAGCATGTCATTCAGAGCATGTCTCACAGCCTTTGCAGTCCAGAAAAATGGGTGGGCAAAGGAAAGAACTAAGCCCCAGGAGAGGAGTGGAGTGGGTGCTTGTGGCTTTGTCAGGCTTTCTGCACAGCAGCTGGGGAGAGTGTCTGGTTATAGAAAGCAGTAGCATTGGGAGGTGAGTAGGAGAGAATGTTGAAGAATTAAACTTAACGTTTTGACTGGGAGCAATGGCTCACACCTGTAATTCCAGCACCTGGGGAAGCAGAGCCGGGCAGATTGTTTGAGACCAGCCTCGGCAACATGGCAAAACCCCATCTCTACGGAAAAAAAAAAAAATAGCCAGCATGGTGTCACACACCTGTAGTACAGCTACTTGGGAGGCTGAGGTGGGAGGATTGTTTGAGCCAGGGAGGCAGAGGTTGCAGTGAGCTGTGATCGTATCACTGTACTCCAGCCTGGGTGACAGAGTGAGACCCTGTCTCAAACAAAACAAAACTTAACATTTGCTTATTCCCAACTGCAAGCCCAGAGAATAATTAAGATTTTTGCGGTGGATGGAATTGGTGAGTCTGTTGTCCCAGAGCCCTTTAGGATGTCAGGTACCAGGTGGATGTTTTATGGGCTATGGACAGTCTTCTCTCCCTTCTTCCCATCCTGCTTTCCCCGTCACCAGGAGATGCAGGATAAAGTGATAGGTTCTGCTGTTCTCTGGGGGCAGCTTCAGTGTTGCAAGAGCTGGGAATGGAGATTGGGAGCTCACTAGAGCTCTGACCCCTCTGATCATAAGGTCTCTGTTTTCCGTAGTCAAAAAGGTCATCCCTCCTGACCTGCAGGAACAGCTGAAGACTGTAAAAACTTTAGCCAAAGACGTTCGACAGGAAAAAGCAAAAGTAAGCAAGAGTCAACCCGCTTTGCCTTTTATTTTATTTTATTTTATTTTTTTTTGGAGACAGAGTCTCACTCTGTCACTCAGGCTGGAGTGCAGTGGTGTGATCTCTGCTCACTGCAACCTCTGCCTCCCAGGTTCAAGCGATTCTCCTGCCTCAGCCTCCCGAATAGCTGGGATTACAGGTGCCCACCACCCTGCCTAGCTAATTTTTAGTAGAGACGGGGTTTCACCGTGTTAGCCAGGATGGTCTCGATCTCCTGACCTTATGTGATCCACCCGCCTCAGCCTCCCCAAGTGCTGGGATTACAGGCATGAACCACTGCACCCGGTATCACTTTGTCTTTTAATGCTAATAATGGCACTTTCCATGTGTATTTTATGGATTAAATGGTCCTTTCTCATACATTATTATCTAATTGGATCTTTGCTGTCCTATCAGATAGGAAATGCACTTTGGGTATCATTGTGTTCATTTCCTGGATCTAAAAACTGATGCTCAGGCTGGGCACAGTGCCTCATGCCTATAATCCCAGCACTTTGGGAGGCCAAGGTGGGGGGATCACTTGAGCCCAGGAGCTCAAGACCAGCCTGGAACACATAGCAAGGCCTTTTCTCTGCAAAAAATTTAAAAATTAGCTGGACGTGGTAGTTCATGCCTGTAGTCCCAGCTACTGGGGAGGCTGAGGCAGGAGGACTGCTTGAGCCTGAGTTTGAGGCTGCAGCAAGCTATGATCACACCACTGCACTCCAGCCTGAGTGACAGAGCAAGACCCTGTCTCTAATTTTTTTTTTAAACTGATGCTCCAAGCTATTATGATTCAGCTGAGCCAAGTCAGAAGGGCTTTGCTCTTTTCATTATCTGTGGCAGCCTTGGAGTCGTTTGTGAGACTTTCTGGGGTCACAGGTCATTGCAAGGGACTGCTAGATCTTCAATCATTCTCCCTTCTTTTTTGTAAATTGCGTCAGAGTCTCACTCTGTGGCCCAGGCTAGAGTACAGTGACACAATCTTGGCTCATTGCAACCCCTGCCCCCTGGGTTCAAGCCATTCTCATGCCTCAGCCTCCCGAGTAGCTGGGATTATAGGCACATGACAGCAGGCCACACTTTTTGTATTTTTTAGTAGAGACGGGGTTTCACCATGTTGGCCAGGCTGGTCTTGAACTCCTGACCTCAGGTGATCCACCTGCCTCAGCCTCCCAAAGTGCTGGGATTACAGGTATGAGTCACCATGCCCAGCCCAGGCATTCTCTTAATGCCAGCTTTCTACAGCCATGGGATGGATGAATGGGCAGATGGACATCCACAAAGGCTCCTGGCTTTTGTGGGAGAGGGTTGGGTAGTAGAGAGAAGGGGGGCTGGCATGAGCTGCAGGGGCACACTTGAGAAGTGAGAGCTCAGGTCTGCATGACCCTCCTCATTCACTGGGTTTGTAGGTGGAAAGGCTGCAAAGGATCCTGGAGGGGGAACCAGGGAAGGAACTGAAAGCTGGTGACCTGAGCTTACAGCTGGGTGTCCTCAGGTAAAATGTCCCCGCTGAGAGCAGCTGGTCCCCTGGAATCAGAGATTCTCAGCCAAGGGGATGATGACGGCAGTGGCTCCCTCATGCCCCTGAAGGGACCACGGTCTTCGGCCTGGGTTGTGTCTGCCCTTCAGGTTGTCCATGTCTAGTTCAAGGGACTGGTAGAAGCTCCCCAGGTTCCCAAACAGCTCAGGACCAGGTCTTAGAAAAGCGAAAAGAAGCTTCTCAGACCCTGGCCCCAGTCGGAGGCCGGAGGAAACTGCTTCTGACAGCCCCTCTGAGCCCTCTCTTGCAGTGCCCAGTCCCGCCACCCAGAAGCCTCCCAGGACAGAGGCTGGGCCCGGGACCGCCAACAAACTCTGATGGGGTGGGGTGAGACACCCTAGCTGTGTCTGGTCTCCCTGCACCCCTGATGGCTGAGGCTCTGCATGGGTAGGCTCAGGTCTGTGACCTGAGTGTGGAATCTGACAGTCTCTCGTCGTGCACCAGAGTCACCGTGGCCGACATCGAGAAGGAGCTTGCCGAGCTGAGGGAGAGCCAAGAGACGGGCAAGGCCGCCATGGAAAATTCCGTCTCTGAAGCCTCCCTTTACCTGCAGGACCAGGTGAGGATTCCAGGCTCTTCAGCTCCAGGGACCAAGGGCCCTTCTCAGAGCTGGCTTGTCAGAAACCAGGTCCCTCCCGTCCCGTGTGTGTGTGTGTGTGTGTGTGGTGTGTGGTGTGTGTGTGGTGTGAGGTGTGTGTGTGTGGTGTGTGGTTGTGTGTGTGTGTGCATGTGTGGTGTGTGTATGTGGTGTTTGTGGTGTGTGGGTGGGGGGTGTGTGGGGTGTGTATATGGTGTGTGTAGTGTGTATGTGGTGTGTGTGGGGGGTGTGTGTGGGGGGTGTGTGTGTGGTGTGTGTGGTGTGGGGGGGGTGTGGCGTGTGTGTGGGTGTGGTGTGTGGTGTGTGTGGTGTGTGTGGTGTGTGTGTGGTGTGTATGTGTGGTGTGGGTGT
>CAUYLG010063156.1:0-15238 GCA_963573385.1 Cacajao melanocephalus
CCCCACCCCCTGCTATCCCTCCCCTAGTTCTCCTACCCCAAACAGGCTCCAGTGTGTGATGTTCCCCTCCCAGTGTCCATGTGTTCACATTGTTCAACAGCCACTTATGAGTGAGAACATGCGGTGTTTGGTTTTCTGTTCTTGTGTCAGTTTGCTGAGAATGATGGTTTCCAGCATCACCCATATCCCTGCAAAGAACATGAACTCATCCTTTATTATGGTTGTATAGTATCCCATGTGGTATATGTGCCACATTTTCTTTATCCAGTCTATCTTTGATAGGCATTTGGGTTGGTTCTAATCTATTCGATTCTTCTCTCTTTTCTATTAGTCTTGCTAGTGGTCTATCTATTTTGTTGATCTTTTCAAAAAACCAGCTCCTAGATTCATTGATTTTGAAGGGTTTTTTGTGTCTCTATCTCCTTCAGTTCTGCTCTGATCTTAGTTATTTCTTGTCTTCTGTTAGCTTTTGAACTTGTTTGATCTTGCTCCTCTAATTCTTTTAATTGTGATGTTAGGGTGTCAATTTTAAATCTTTCCTTGCTTCTCATGTGGGTATTTAGTGCTATAAATTTCCCTCTAGACATTGCTTTACATGTGTCCCAGAGATTCTGGTACAGTGTGTCTTCATTCTCATTGGTTTCAAAGAACATCTTTATTTCTGCCTTCATGTCATTATTTATCCAGTAGTCATTCAGAAGCAGGTTGTTCAGTTTCCATGTAGTTGTGTGGTTTTGAGTGCTTTTCTTAATCCTGAGTTCTAATTTGATTGTACTGTGGTCTGAGAGACTGGTTGTTATGATTTCCATTCTTTTGCATTTGCTGAGGAGTGATTTACTTCCAATTATGTAGTCAATTTTAGGGTAAGTGCAATGTGGTGCTGAGACGAATGTATATTCTGTGGATTTGGGGTGGAGAGTTCTGTAACTGTTTATTAGGTCTGCTTGGCGCAGATCTGAGTTCAAGTCCTGGACATCCTTGTTAACTTTCTGTCTTGTTGGTCTGTCCAATATTGTCAGTGGAGCTTTAAAGTCTCCCACTATTATTGTGGGGGAGTCTAAGTCTCTTTATAGGTCTCTAAGAACTTGCTTTATCTATCTGGGTGCTCCTGTATTGGGTGGGTATATATTTAGGATAGTTGGCTCTTCTTGTTGAATTGATCATATAACGCCCTTCTTTGTCTCTTTTGATCTTTGTTGGTTTTAAGTCTGTTTTATCAGAGACTAGCATTGCAACCCCTGCTTTTTTTTTTTTCTCTCCATTTGCTTGGTAAATCTCCCTACATCCCTTTATTTTGAGTCTATGTGTGTCTTTGCACATGAGATGGGTCTCCTGAATACAGTACATTGATGGGTCTTGACTATTCCAGGCCTGCCTTACAAGAGCTCCTGAAAGAAGCACTAAACATGGAAAGGAACAACCAGTACCAGCCACTGCAAAAAGACCAATGACACAATGAAGAAACTGCATCAACTAACAGGAAAATCAACCAGCTAGTATCAAAATGGCAGGATCAAATTCACACATAACAATATTAACCTTAAATTTAAATGGGCTAAATGCCCCAATCAAAAGATGCAGATTGGCAAACTGGATAAAGAGTCAAGACCCATCAGTATTTTCTAACAAATGAAGCATTCTGGTTTTTTCAATCTTCACAACTAAGCATAGAAGTAGTGTAAAATGTACAAGGCCTATCAAAATCTTATATTAATATATAAGCTTCTTACCAGGTTTGTTCTGCCAACATTTAAAAAATATTTGTCAAGAGAAATACTTGTAATTTTGTGAGATTTTATTTTTTCTTAAATAGGGTTTTTAAAGGTTCTGATATTTAAATGTTCATATGTAAAATAGGAAGAACTGCCTAATAGAAATCTTATTTCTTCCTTGGTTAAGAAATAAGATTAATTTGCAACCTACTCTATTAATTATCAGTATATAAATGTGTGCCACGTTGGGGGGTTAAGATATCTGAAAAAAAATGTTGTTTTTTTTCCTGAATTTTATTTTATTATTCTATTTTTTTATTGTACCTTAGGTTCTGGGGTACATGTGCAGATCATGCAGAACTGTTGCACAGGTACACACATGGCAAGGTGGTTTGCTGCCTCCATTCCCCCATCACCTATACCTGGCATTTCTCCCCATGTTATCCCTCCCCCCACCACACTGTCCCTCTCCTAGCCCCTCCAACAGACCCCAGTGTGTGAGGCTCCCTTCCCTGGGTCCACATGTTCTCATTGTTCAACACCCACCTGTGAGTGAGAACATATGGTGTTTGATTTTCTGTTCTTGTGTCAGTTTGCTGAGAATGATGGTTTCCAGATTCATCCATGTCCCTACAAAGGACATAAACTCATCGTTTTTTATGGCTGTGTAGTATTCCATGGTGTGTATGTGCCACATTTTATTTGTCCACTGTATCACTGATGGGCATTTGGGTTGGTTCCAGGTCTTTGCATTTGTAAACAGCACTGCAATGAACGTATGTGTGCATGTGTCTTTATAACAGAACAATTTATAGTCCTTTGGGTATATACCCAGTATAATGGGATTGCTGGGTCAAATGGAATTTCTATTTCTAGATCCTTGAGGAATCGCCACACTATCTTCCACAATGGTTGAACTAATTTACACTCCCACCAACAGTGTAAAAGCATTCCAATTTCTCCACATCCTCTCCAGCATCTGTTGTCTCCAGATTTTTTAATGACCACCATTCTAACTGGACTGAACCCCTTCCTGACAGCTTACACTAAAATTAACTCCAGATGGATTAAGGATTTACACATAAGACCTAACACCATAAAAACCCTAGAAGAAAACCTAGGCAAAACCATTCAGGACATAAGCATAGGCAAGGACTTCATGACTAAAACACCAAAAGCATTAGCAACAAAACCCAAAAAATATTTTTTAAAATGGAGCATTATCTTAACTCATCTTTGTGAAGAGCGTTTTACATTGATATAAATTGAAATTACCACCAGTATAAATTTTTGAATTTGTAAAGAATAAATTAACGTCATTATCTATTATATTTGCCCATTCTCACACTGCTGATAAAGACATACCTGAGACTGGCAATTTACAAAAGAAAGAGGTTTAATGGACTCACAGTTCCACATGACTGGGGAGGCCTCGCAACCATGGCGGAAGGTGAAAAGCACGTCTCATGTGGCAGCAGACAAGAGAAGAGAATGTGAGCCAAGCAAAAGGGGTTTCCCATTATAAAACCATCAGATCTCATGAGACTTATTCACTATGGTGGAAAAAAAACCCATGATTCAATTATCTCCCAGAGGTTCTTTCCCACAACATGAGGGAATTGTGGGAGCTACAATTCAAAATGAGATTATGAGCTTTGGGTAGGGACACACCCAGATTATATTATCTGCCATTCAAATTCATACTTCTTAATAAATACATTTAAAAGAAAAGCAATAACCTTTAGGAAAAAGATAGCCATACTCTGAGAATTCAGGAACTGAAAAATGTTTTCTCATGAAGCTTGCTCAGATGAAAATTCTAAATCCCACTTAAAGTTCTGCTTGATATTAAATATCTATCTCTTCTTCTTGTTTTCCCCTCAAGACCCAGAAGCCAAGGCTTTTCCAATTACAGTGCTATGCTTGGAAATCTCCAAGTCTCTAAATAAAAAGTCTCTCTGGATTCCATGAGAAGAATTTCCGCGTGGGTCGCACACTACAACTTTAATTCTAGCAGAACTGTTAGGCTGAGTGCTGTTGACCCAGAGGAAAAGGAGTCTATTTATTTTTTATGCCTGCTAAAGAAAATTAGTTCAGCTAGTCTGACAAACAACAGGAACAAGAAGAAGCACGTTTCTTTTCTCACTCTTGAGCTATACCCCATTGGAAACCATGCTTCTCCTACCTTTGAGAATCTTTTTCATTAAAATTTTATGGTCTCTAAATTCTAATTTCAAACCAAACATCTCTGAAAATTTTCACATGATCTGGAATATTGCAATCTCTGAAAATTCACAATTCTAGGAAGTATCAATTATTACATTTATGCAAGTCTTTTATCATCATGAGATAATTAATATATTGATTATGGGAAAACACCAAAAATGATACTATAGGACTACAGGATCAGTTTTAGCATTAAAGGGAACCACATACCCTAAAGTGTGTCCTTAATTATTTAGAAGCAAGTAATCATCTACATGGAATTTATCAATAATTAATATGCCTACCTTAATGCACTTTAACTGAACTCTTCTTTTGTATAGTGAATCAACCATATTCAACACTAAAAAGTTTAAAGTTTTAACAAACTTAGAGGTGATTTCAGCAGCAGGAACTCAGGCGTGGGTCTTTGTCTTTATTATATTCTCCTCCTGGGTTCTCTCATGTAGCACTACATCTATAAATACCAATTATGTACTGTTGATATCTTTAAAGTTTATTTGTCCAGTTCAATCTCCTCCACTATACTCCATATCGATTCATTCAATTGCTTATTTAATCTTTCCAGTTGGATAGATACATAGTAAATATATTAAACTTATTACTCCCAAAAGTCAACTCTATGTTATAATTTATAAAATCTACTCTTCTACCAATTTTCAACATTGAGGAAAAAATAATGCCACCATCTACTCTGTAACATGAATATCCCAGACTCCTTGCTTAGCCTCATTCTCTCCATGCAATATCTAGCAAGCCCTGTTTTATTCTACCTATAAAACAGAGCCTCAGTGTGTCCATTTTTGTCCATCCCCACAGCTACCACCTAGTCCAAACCACCGTCATCTCTTCCCAGGAAACTGCAATAGTATCCAAAATAGATCACTGCCTATATTCTTCTCTCTTCCACAGTTCATTTTCCAACAAAAGGAGCAGCTAGGATAACCTTTTACAACAATATATCAATCCATGTCACTCCTCTGAACAAAACCCTACAGTGACTTTACACTGTATTAAGAATAAAATCCAAACTGTTTTTCTACGAAGACGATTATCAACTAATCTCTGCCTTATTCTTTGAATCCTCTGTTTATTATTTTTTGTTGTTAGTTTCTCCCCACTTGAATTATTAGCTCCAAGAGGGCAGAGATTTTTCTGTCCAGTGAATCTTTGGCCTAACCCCTAGAGCAATGTGTGGTATATAGTAGACTCTAAATATATATTTCTAAAAAGAATAACTGAGATTTCCCAAATATGATTACAAATGTATGCCTGCAAAATGGAAGGAGGAGCAGTGTTAGTCATTGTACTAAAATAAGGTCATATATGAAATATTTCTACATTTTTTGTTATTAAACAATAATCTGAGAGGTTCCTACTATTCAGGTGGTAAAGCTTTAGTTCATTTTTTTAATGATGCATAATATTGCATTAAACAGCTTAAAAAAATTTCAGCCATTGTCCCTACTAATAACCTTTTTGAGTTTTTTGCAGCAAAATGAGAGAGTATGTTTTTCCCACAACCATTCCATTTTTAAAACTTAAGGAAGCAGGGTTTTTTTAATTTTTAGCATTTATTCAGTTTTATCATTTGTTTATAATTATTGGTATGCTTTTACTATAACTTTTTTATTTTAAATAATTTTTACCTTTTCTCGTGTTGTTCTTTAGTTTTATGTATTTGCACTTAATGAAGAAGGTCCCCACTGTCTTGAGATTGTAGATAGTCTCCGACGTATTTTTGCAAAGCTTTTATTGTTCTTGCAAAATAATTTTTAAAAAATTTATTAAAACTTTTAAATATAAAGCTTTAATGCTTATAGCATTTAATTTTAAACATAGTAGGAGAAGGAGGATCCACTATCATTCTCTTTTAGAGCTATTTCAAGGGTGTTACCACCATCCTATTCCCATACTAAATTAAACTATCACCTGTGAACCCCGAAAATTTGAGAAAGGTCTCAGTTATTTTAGAAAGTTTATTTTGCCGATATTGAGGATGTGCCCATGACACAGACTCAGGAAGTCCTGATGACATGTGCCCAAAGTGGTCAGGGCACCGCTTGGTTTTACACATTTTAGGGAGACACAAGACATCAATCAATGTATGTAAGAAGTACATTGGTTTGGTCTGGAAAGGCGGGACAACTTGAAGAAAAGACAGGAATACTTGAAGCCAAGCTGGGAAGGAGCTTCCAGGTCACAGACAGATGATATACAGTTACATTATTTTAAGTTTCTGATTAGCCTTTCCAAAGAAGGCAAATCAGATCTGCATCTATCTCAGTGAGCAGAGGGGTGACTTTTAATAGAATGGAAGGTAGGTTTGCCCTACGCAGTTTCCAGCTCGAGTTTTCCTTAGTGATTTGGGGGATATTTTCCTTTCACACATCCATCGTATGGTTGGTATTTCCTTTCTCAAAATTTCATGTATTTCCTTTCTCAAAATTTCTGGGACATATTTGTGTCCACTGATTTATTTGCTTACTCAACATAGCACAACCATATTAAATTGGTTGCAGGCACTTTATGGTATATTCTCTTGTTCTTCAGGTTATTTGGAAGCATTAAGACCATCTTATATAACTAAATATTTAAGTGGTATTCTAAATAGAATTGCATTAAATTTATGTTAATTAGGGGACAATAGACCTTTTTATAAGAAGTCTTTCCATCTAAGAATATTATTTTCTTTTCCATTTAATAAGATCATGTTTTATGAGTTTCAAAAAAAATTCTCACATGAATCATGTCCCTTTTTCCTGAACTCATTACTAAGTAGTTTTCAGTATATATTTGCTATATTTAACTATTTCCACAATAAGTTTAGCTATATTTTAAGTATTGCTAGAATAGAAAAAGAGATATTAATTTACATTTCTTATCTCCATTATTTCTTATCTCCATATATTATCCAATCTACTGATGAATTGTATAAGTCTTTACAAATGTATGCATAGTTTATTTTTCTGCTTCATCCATTTTATAGAAATATAATTCATCAGCAAAGACAATGTTTCATTTTAGTTTTTCCAGTAAAAAACTAGACTTATTGAATGTTTAAGAACTTTTAAGGCATAAATGATATTTATAATAGATACACCAGTTCAGCTAACAATTCAAATAGTTTCATTTTTTAACAAGACTGTTGACTTCATGTCATATTCCTTATAAAATTTACCTTTTCAGAATTTCAAATATTCAAGAAATATAAAAGGTGATTAATTTTATTAAAACACCTCAGATCCACTATGAAATGTATTCTGTGACCGCCATATTTGCCTATATATGAAATTAATTTTTAAAGCCTCTATCCTCTATATCTTATTAGTGCTCTTTTGAATATTTTCTTTATACTAGAAATTCTAGATAGAGCTGTTGAATTTTGTCAAATATATTTTACTATTTATTGAGATGAATTATTTGGTGTGTTAATACAATGTATTAAGTCATATATTTTTGGATATTAAACTTCCATTCCTTAGAAAAAACTCCTCCTTTACAATACTGTCTTATTTTTGATACATTCCTAAGCCATTTGCTAATATTTTGTCAAGAATTTTGCTGCACATTTGAAGGTAAAAATAGTCTAAAATTTCATAACTATCTTTATAGTTATTACAGCAATACTGCCTTCACAAGAAAATGGATTGGAAAATAATCCATCACTTTATATGCTATTGGATTAGTTCAAATGCCATTAGAATTACTATTCTTTAAATCAAAATTGAACCAAAGCTAAAACTCAGTGTTGAATCTATCAAGTCCTAATTATTAATCGATGGTAAATATCATCCTTCCTATTTATTTGTGGTAATTTATGTTTCCCACTTCTTGTGTAAATTTTGATGACTTGTATTTATTTTCCTGAAAAATATTCTGCTTTCTTCTGATTTCAGTTTTGTTGACACAGAATTGTCATAGTGTTCAAAGTCTTTGTAATTCTCTCCCTGATTCTTGGGCACTCCTTGATGTTACTTGGTTGGCTCACTGGAACAATGGTCCGTTTGTTGTGGGAATACATAAAGTCCTGTAGGTGGCAGAAGCAAAGTGGTCAATATCCCTAAATGTCAAAATTGGCAGACTGTTAGTTTCCTGTTGAGACAGACAGAAAGTTTCTGTGTGTTCTGATCCCCAGAACTCATCAAGCTCCACTCATCCATTCAAGTCCTTGGATGCTTTGGGATTATGGAGATCTTTACTACTTACATGATGTCATGATTGATCTGATCACTGGATGTCAGATATTCATCTTGTTCAAGTTCTCCCTAAGTTATCTAACTTCTGGTCCTCAACTCTAAATTCTCCACATATCCCTCAATCTCATGGCAGAGAAAACTTCACAAACTTCACACCACTTTTCTAAGTCCCTCCACCATACTCTGCCAAAGCCTGAAGGTTTACATATACCCATCAACCCCATCAACTCTGGCTCAGAAAGTATCAGAAGCCCAGAGCTGAAATAGACACAAGGGAGCTACTACCAGGTTACCATACTTGCTGAGTGGTCCAATTTTATTGCAGACATAATCACTGTTTACACGCAGTGGGTTTACTCTGGGAGTGAGCATGAAGATAGAGATTTAATCAGTTGAATATAATAATTTAAAAAATAATAGTAATTGAATGTAAGAATTTAAAAAGTAATAGTACAATGAAAAATAGTAACCTCCTCTATTAGAAAGTAACAGAGGAGACAATACCTTTGCATATGTTTCCAACACTGTCTAATGTCAAAATTTTATATCATGGTTCAACTAGTCTTAAAGTACCTATTCCTTATTTCTCTGATCTTTTAAATGGCAATAATGCTAGTTTACATATCATGGTATTGCTGTGAAGATTGAATGAATTAATCCATGTAAAACACTACATAGCATTTCTGGTATGCTCATTCAAACGTATCAAATAATATTAGCACCTACTACGTGCCAGGGATTTAGAGAACAAGCAGGACAAATTCTATATTCTCAAGGAGCTTTCCCCAGTAACAGCAATAAGATAAAGATGTCTGTCCTTGTTTTTTCTTTCCAGCATTATGCTGGAGGCTCTAGTCACTAAAATAAAGCAAGAAAAACAAATAAAAGGCACCCAGATTAGAAAAACAGTAACTTTTTATCTGTAGACAACATGATTAGGTACATAAATTCTATTTAACCTGGCCGGGTGCAGTGGTTCATGCCTGTAATCTCAGCACTTCAGGAGGCCAAGGCGGGTGGATCACCTGAGGTTAGGAGTTCAAGACCAGCCTGGCCACCCTGATGAAACCCCATCTCTACTAAAAATACAAAAATTGGCTGGGCATGATGATGTACATCTGTAATGCCAGCTACTCAGGAGGCTGAGACAAAAGAATCACTTGAACCCAGGAGGTGGAGGTTGCAGTGAGCTGAGATTGTGACACTGTACTCCAGCCTGGGTGACAGAGTGAGACTTCATCTCAAAAAAAAAAAAAAAAACTATTTAATCTATTAAAAGTTTTACCAGACTTAATGAGTAAAGTTAATACAGATACCAAGATTAATATAGAAAAATCCATCGTGTTTTTATAGTAAAAATGAACAATTCAAACTTGACATTAAAATATTATTTTTGTTCACATAAAAATAATTAAACACATGGATTGTATAAGAATTCTCAAAATAAACAGAGCCAATGGAAATATATATTCAGACTATATATACCATATTGTATATTATATATGAACAAACTGTACATATATATGCACATATATACACAGTTACATATATATGTATATATAGAGTTTTATAAATATGTATATATATGTAAGATTTCTTTTTTATTACTTTTCAAATTACTGTATTTAACTGATAAAATCTTTACCTTCATCCTAACTCCCAGAGTAAACTCACTGCATATAAACAGTGACTATGTCTACAATAAAATTTGGACCATTCAGCAAGCATGGTAACCTGATAAAAGCTCCCTTGTGTCTATTTCAACTCTGGGCTCTTCATGCTTCCTGAACCAAAGAGTTGATGGGGTTGAAAGATATACAGAAAGCCTCAGGCTTTGGCAGAGTATCATAGAGGGACTAAGAAAAGTGGTGTGAAGTTTTCTCTGTCATGGGATTCAGGGGTATCTGGGAGATATCCCTTCGGGAGAGCTCAAACAAGATGAATATGTGACATCCGGTGATCAGCTCAATAGTCACCTCATGTATATATACACAGTTGGCTTTTAGTAGCAGTGGTTTCCATATCTGTGAATTTAACCAACCACAGATCCAAAATATTCAGAAAAATAATAATGTGTCTGTACTGAACATATACAGGCTTTTTTCTTGTCATTATTTCCTAAACAATACAACTATTTACAATTAAAACCATAAAGAGATACCACTACAGACATATTGGATTCACTGAAATTAAAGACTGACTGTATCAAGTGTTGGTAAGGGTTTGGAGCAGTTAGAACTCTCACACGCTACTGGTAGGAACGTAAAATGTGTCAACTGAGTAGAACTAGTTTGATGGTTTCTGGAAAAATGAAATATACACCGAACATATAACCTAGACATTCTAATCCAACCTAACAGCACTGAAAGCATATTCATAAGTACACAAATGATCACAGCAGCTTTGTTTGTAATAGCCAAAAAGTAGATACAACCCATTTTCTATTACCAGATGAAAACAAACTGTGATACAAGCATACAATGGAATACTACTTAATAAAGCAATTAACTCCTAGTACTTGCAAAACTGCATAAAATTCAAAATAACTATGCAGAGTAAAAGAACCTAGAAAAAATTACATACTGTATTATTCCATTTATATAAAATTATAGAAAATGCAAAGCTATCACTAAAGGAAATAGATCAGTGCTTGCCTGAGAAGAGAGGGTCTGGAAGGAGAAAGGATTACAAAGGTGCACAAAGAAACTTTAGGGGACAATGCTTATGGCATGTGTTTGTTATCTTTAGCAGTGATGTTTCCATATATATACATGAAAAATTTCTCAAATTGTCTATCTTAAATATGTGCAGTTTATTGTGTATTAATTACACCTCAGTAAAGTTGTTTAAAAGTTCCTAAGGATTTTTCTTGGTCTGTAAAGTTACAAAAGATGAATAGCTTGAAGAAACCAAAAGAGATAATTTTATGCCCTCCAGTGAGGTTGTCTCCATCTCCTCATGTTCTCAGCTACGTATTCATCAAGTGTCAAACAGAGGTATGTCACAGATGATTATATTTTTTTGCTGAATGCTAAAATTTTTTCTGAAATACATTAAACTACAGGGCAAAACATGATATATAAAAATATTAAGGCACACATAATACACAAATATATGTGAAATAAACACTACAGCATGCATAAATACATACAAATATGAAACAACTGGCTTGTCTACCTTCGCATTGATTGTAGGTATGTCGCTGAATGTAATAATTATAATGTACTTATGCATGTGTACCTTTAAGTAGGCCGAATTAACAAAGAACATTCATTAATACTCATTATAAGCATATTCAACAAAATTCTTAAGAGTTAAAAGCCCTAATCCTATCATTAATTGATTAATGTGAGTTTGATTAATAAACTCTATGTGCTCATTAAGTTATCTACTTGTATACGGATTCATCTACCAAAAACTCACTGCAATTCAGCAACATCATTAACGCATATGGTATTTCTGAAAATGATGGTGTTGTTAATATCATGGCCATCAGCATGAGTACATTAAAGAGAGTTTTCTCTCCAGGCTTTAGTAAATTAGATTTTGTGTTGACAAAATGAAAAAGTATTTAATATGATCTGATTATTATTTATAGCCATAATTGCTGAAATAACAGAGGAAACTCTTTATTTGCCAATTGAGGAATATTTGAATAAGTTTCATACTATAGTATATAAGGCAGATATTAAAAATACTTTATGTTCATAAATATGAAAAATATTAAAGTACCTTGGTGAGTGAAAAATGAAATTAGAGAATAATCCTATTTTAAAAGATGAACAAAAATCATTCTATAATATACACATAAAGCCTTTTTTTTTTGACACAGAGTTTTGCTGTTTTGCACAGGCTGGAGTGAAGTGGTGTGATCTCAGCTCACTGCAACCTCTGACCTCCCCCCACCGGCCCCTAGGTTCAAGTGATTCTCCTGCCTCAGCCTCCTGAGCAGCTGGGATTATAGTATCTTGCCACCATGCCCGGCTAAATTTTGTATTTTTAGTAGAGACCGGGTTTCGCCATGTTGGCCAAACTGGTCTCAAACTCCTGACCTAAGGTAATCGACCCACCTTGGCCTCCCACATTTCTAGGATTACAGGCCTGAACCACCACTCCTGGCTAGCCTTCTTTTTAAAAATAGAAAATGTATGAAAAAAATGTTAACAGTAATCAAACTGTTAACATCAGTTACCTTAGCCTGTGTGGAAAAGAATAGATTGGATCTTTTACTTTTTTATTATTAGAAAGTATGTATTTTACTCATTTAATTATTACAAACACGAAAGAAATATTATCTCTCAAGAACACAATTTCAAAGTCCCAGAAAGACTTCTGAAGATAAAAATATCTATGTAGCATTGTTCATTCAAATTAATAAAGTTAGTTCAAACATTGCCTGTTGAAGAGACATAGGTATGCTGTTCAATTATCACAACACTACAAAGTAATCATCACTATCTTCATTTTACAGGTAAGGAAGTTAGAATTCAGAAAGGGTAAATATCATTTCCAAAGTCATATAATTACCAAGTAGCAGAAGCTAATATGAACCCAAGTCTGACTCTAAATCTTGGGCTTCTGACTATGTATTATTACATTTATATATTCATATTTTACCTTGATACATTACAAAGCATGTCCAACACTGCAAATACTGTGCTTTGCCCAAAGAGCATGCCCATATTGTGTAAATCCAGCATGGGTTTGTGGGCAAAACACAAGTGATAAAACATTTCTCTTCACTTAGAGCATTTACATTACACAACTTTATGTGCCTGCTTTTGCCATCTAGAGAAAACAGGTATGAGCTGGCTGTTTGGGGCCGTGTTGTCCAGGTCTCTGAAATAAGAGCACTTTCTGGGCAAAGCTTACCGGCATTTTTAGCTATTTCTGGTCTCAGATTCCCAAAAGTCATATGTTAATTGAATAATGCTAATTGGCCTAGCACTGAAAATAATTTTTGAACATAATGTGTTAGACCTGGAAATGGACTCAAATGCAATAGATAAATTCACATGCCCCCAAAGGGGTTTTTAGTTTCCTTGAAGGAATTGGGCCTACTTTCTAAGCAGTAAGAATTGTTAGAATGTTCTCATAGGTTAGGCCACTTTCTATGTATTGGCTTATATACAAGAAACTATGTGTTTTATAGTATCATGGTCCTTAGAAACATGATTTGAAAATGTAATGGATTCCCAAGAGAAGGATTTTGCTGACTAGTTGACTATCTGAAATGCACTCAAAAAGAAAATATAAAACTATTGGCAATGGCTTTTGTTTTTAAATAGGCATGATCCTATGCTTCTTTTTTGGTGATTTTCTGTCCAAAAGTGGTAGATGAATCCATATACAAGTAGATAGCTTAATCATTACATTGAGTTTTTTAAATCCAATTCACATTTGCTGCCTTAAACAATTAATGACAAGATTGGGGTTTTTAATTTTTAAGGATATTGTTAAATATATTTGTTTGAAATGAGTATTAATAAATTCTCTTTGTTTATTCAGACTACTTAAGAGTACACATGCACAAGCATATTATAATTACTATCATATTTAGTGGCATACATAAAATTAGTGTCAAAGATACACACACACACACATATATATACATACGTACACACACCCATTTACTGCTAAATTGCAAATTCAGATATACAACAGGTCAAATGCCTCTTTTATTATATACCACCAGAATAATAAATACTTACAGAGTTTTAAATCTATAATATTTTAACCTGGTCTCGTAATTCATGAATGTATAATTGGGAAAGCACCAATTTATTCACTCATTGCAGAAGATAAAAGTAAACAGAAGTTCTTCTTCAAAGCTTTCTTCTTAGCTTAATAAGAATGAATAATAGCTTAATCAAAGGTTGACTTACTCTAAAGCCTTTTGTTAATAATCCTAAGTAGCTGTTAGTTATAATAAAGAAATAGGTATATTCTGTGTTCCTAATTCTTATACTATGGCCTAGATATTTACCCTGACATGTCCGGAGAAGCCCAGGCAGGCCTCAGCCCATAGTTAATTCCCCTTCATTATTTGGAAATGTTATTGCTTCTTTAAGTCTTTTGTAAATAATTTTCTATTTTCCTTTGTTCTCTCTTGCCTCTACCCTTTTAGGAAAAGCTTTGAGTTATTAGCCAATCACTGTAGTTTAGATTGTGAGGCCCAGCTCCAGCCAATGGAAGCAGGGCACAGCAGTAGGGTCCAGTCCGTAAGGGATAAACATGTCTGCCTTACCTTTGTCCTGCCAGTATTCTTCTGGCAAACTGATGGTGAGTGTGCCCTTTCTGCAGAAAGTAAAGTTGCCTTGCTGAGAGAAAATTTATATTTGAGTGCTACTTCTTTCGTGACACCAAAAATTTACATATAACATTCATTCGTTTATTCTAATAACCATTGAGGTCTATTGTGTATGAAGCAATGTGCTAGGCAGTGAATTTTCAAAAATGTTCAATGCTCAGTAATTGTTTTAAATAAACTTATTCAAAATATCAACTAAAACAACTATAAGACGTATTTGAGTAAGTGAATAACAATCTGAGGAATCCATATTTGTAAGATTTCAGTGTCTTATTTGATGTCTATTAAATACCAGTTTTACTGTTTTATTGGTCAAATGTACTACTAAACGTTTTCACATTTCAAAATCATAAATAATTTTTTTATTGCATTATAGGTTTTGGGGTACATGTGAAGAACATGCAAGATTGTTGCATAGGTACACACATAGCAGTGTGATTTGCTGCTTTCCTCCCCTTCACCTATATTTGGCATTTCTCCTCATGCTATCTCTCCCCAACTCCCTACCTCCTGTTGTCCCTCCCCTATTTCCCCCCAATAGACCCCAGTGTGTAGTGCTCCCCTCCCTGTGTCCATGTGTCCTTATTGCTCAACACCCGCCTATGAGTGAGAACATGCGGTGTTTGATTTTGTGTTCTTGTGTCAGTTTGCTGAGAATGATGGTTTCCAGGTTCATCCATGTCCCTACGAAGGACATGAACTCATCATTTTTGATGGCTGCATAATATTCCATGGTGTATATGTGCCACATTTTCCCTGTCTAGTCTATCATCAATGGGCATTTGGGTTGGTTC
>CAUYLG010063158.1:0-20094 GCA_963573385.1 Cacajao melanocephalus
TTTTTTTTTGTATTTTTAGTAGAAACGGGGGTTTCTCCATGTTTGTCAGGCTGGTCTCAAACTCCCGACCTCAGGTGATCCACCCACCTCGGCCTCCCAAAGTGCTGAGATTAAGGCATGAGCCAATGTGCCGGCCTGTATTTTCAAAATCAATACAGAACGCATTAAATGCCACAGAATCGTATACTTTGAAAATGTTAAAATGGTAAGATTTATGTTATGTGTACTTTATCATAATCAAAAATGTAATATAAAAATGTACCCAGTTGGGCCAGGCACAGTGGCTCACTCCTGTAATCCTAGCACTTTTGGAGGCCGAGGTGGGCAAATTGCCTAAGGTTAGGAGTTCAAGACCAGCCTGCCCAACATGGTGAAACCCCATCTCTACTAAAAATACAAAAAAACTTAGCTGAGTGTGGTGGCACATGCCTGTTATCCTAGCTACTAGGGGGGCTGAGACAGGAGAATTGCTTGAACCCAGGAGACAGAAGTTGCAGTGAGCCGAGATTGCTCACTGCACTCCAGCCTGGGCAACAGAGCGAGACTCCATCTCCTCCACCCTCCAAAAATACAGTTTATCTGCAATTCACATTTAACTGGTTGCCTTCATTTTATTTTTAAAATCCAGCCATTGTACATCTAGCAGGCACTAGAATAATGGTGGGGGCTGCCCCCAAGGGAGCTGGTGCCACAGAGAAGACACAGCTGCTGTCCAACAAAGCAGAAAGTGGAGGAAATGGAGGAGGAATGGCCAGCTTCTCCCTTCCTCCTGGAGGCCCTCCAATGATCTACCAGTTCCTCCAATCAGCCACAGCTACCTGGAAGCCAGAGGGCAAAGGCACCTCAGAAATGCAGGTGCAAGGAAAGGATTGAAGAGCAAGCATGCAGTCATTTTAGATGATCCAGGAAAGCTGGACCTGCCTGGCTGGACAGCCACAGTTGTATTTTCTCTGCCGGTTGAAACGAAGCCACAGGTTCAATGGTGTTCTCCCTGAGGTTTGTGCTCTCCCTACCCTGATCCATGGATAAGTAGTTACTGTTTGCTGCCAAGGACACAGACAAGAACACGTGTGTGGAGCAGCCTCTATGTACAAAGCTCCCTGCTAGGAATCCAGGAGAAGTGCTTCAGTTGGGAAGCTCAGGATATGGTTCCCCAATGTCCATTCCTTCATTCATTTATTCAACATCTGCTTATTAGATAGGCGTGGTGCACGACGATTGAGTAGATGGTAGTATAGAAAGCAGACACATTCCACATTCTCAAGGTGCTTATGGAGCTAGCCTGTTGGGAAGATACCAAATGCAATGAGAATTAACTAAAATATAAGATGTAAATGGCAAATGCAAGAATTGTCTAGCAGAGCAATGATGAGCGTGCACAGGACCAGGAGAAAATGGGCAGTATAAGTGATGTTCACAGAAGGTAGCAAGTGCCCGGCATGGTGCCAGGTGCTGGGGAGCAGCAGGGCAGAACTGGGCATGTGCTTACCTGTCTTTCCAGAAGCTCATAATGTTGCCCACAAGAATCTCCAGATGGCAACTACAAATATTTGTTTACCCTCTTGGCTTCACATAACCCCACAGAGAGGACCTTGGAGGGAAGAGAACAGATTTAGTTGTCTAGAGCTCTTGCATTCACGACAGGCTCAGCCTCTAGCTCTGAGGGTCCTGGGGCCTCAGTTTCCCATCTGTGAAGGGAGGGGCAGCGGCAGCCTTGATGATCTCTGCTCCTGCTCTGTGGCTCCTCAGGTCCTGTGATGTCAGTACTTCTGTGTTCCAGATCTGCTCCCCTCTTACTGCTGACAGCTCTCCAAGTGGCAGGAGGTGCAATCAGTTATTTGTCACTCTGGAGCACAAAGCTCAAAGCTCTGAATGAGTGACTTGATGAATGTGTACAGATCACTTTGTGCAGTGACAAAGATTCTTTGCTTGGCCAAACTTCAGTCAGGCTTCTGAATCTCCTCTGAGGTCTACCTGTGCACTTTATTTCTTTTCCTTTCTTTTTTTTTTTTTTTTTTTTTAAATTTAGAGGGAGTCTCGCACTGTCGCCCGGGCTGGAGTACAGTGGCACAATCTCGGCTCACTGCAACCCCCGCCTCCCGGGTTCAAGGGAGTCTCCTGCCTCAGACTCCCAAGTAGCTAGGATTACAGGCGCCCGCCACCATGACAAGGTTTCACTGTGTTGGCCAGGCTGGTCTCAAACTCCTGATCTCATGATGTGCCCTTCAAAAGTGCTGGGATTACAGGCGTGAGCCACCACACCCAGGCCACCTGTGCACTGTCTTGTAAAATCCAGTTTTAGCAAAGAGCCCACCTAAATCAGTTTAGCAAGAAGTCCCCCGATCATTGATATCTGGACACTGTTTACAACTGATCAGGTTCTTCATCCTTTACCATTCCCCAGGTGCTGTCTGATCACCCTGGCCTGTCTTCAGCAAGAATCCTGTTATCTCCGTTTAGCCAGAATTCCCCTTACCTCTAATGTTTACTCTCAGTAATTTTCCATCCACTGAGCCTCACCTCGCTCCTTGGCTACAAATCCCCACATGCCCAGGTGAGCCAGTCTCTCCTCCCCTGCTGTGAGACCTCATTGCAGTGGTCCCTAAATGTATAGAAATAGTCCTGAGTCTTTCTTACTCTGCTTTAGCAAATATCATTGAATAATGTTTTTCTTTAACAGCAGGAATATCTGAATATTGGACCTGAATCCTGGTTCTGCCACTTACCATCTTGAGCAAAGTTATATGAACTCTCAGGCATGTCTGTTTCTTCACTTGTAAAATGGGAATAACAATAGGACCTAAAAGATTTATAGGTACTATTGTAGCTATAAATTTTATTTTATTCGGTCTTATAAATCTAATAGTACCTAATAGATTTATAAGACCGAATAAAATCATGCATGTAAAACTGCTGAGAGCTATGATTATTTATAAATATCATTATTTATTCATCACCCTTCATAGATTTAGAAGCCAATAATAAATTCACTCTCAACTGCCTATACTTTTCGTTTCTCAACCTGTGATTTATCACTAGTGAATTATGAAATCACTTTAATAGGCAGAGTAGTATACATATTTAATGACTACTTATTATAATTATATACAAAAGATAAGCGTATAGAAAAAAGAGTAGAATAGAAATGGTGTATCACATGTAATAAGCATAAGTATCTTCATGTGAAACTTGATTTTCAGGATGTATGGTGTATGTGCATACACGGGTGCACACACACACATAGTGTAGTTTGCCGGGTTGTGATGTAAAATGTGTTTCTTCTGGTCCAAGAAATTTGAAACCACTGCTTTAGGTGAAATCACCATTACCCATAATTCTCCCCTTCATGCTTATCAACACTCCAGTTCCCCTCTGACCTACAAGCAAACACCATTTCCCCCTCCTTGGCCTCCTCCTCCCCTCCTCCGCCTCCTCCGCTCCTCCCCCACTTCCTCCTGGCACTGTATTGACCCCTTCCTTTACCCTCACTGCCTTTGAGAATCAGAACTGCTCAGCCTTTCTCTCCCTGGAAGCCCAGCTCCTCCTCCCCCACCCTCCCACTATAGGGTACCAGATAGTTGCCCTGGGTGCCAGACAAGGTGGGAGCCCGGGAGCTGCCACAGATGCTGGTGGTGCCTGGGGCTGGCAGGAAAAGAGACAGCGGCCAAGGGATGAGGTTTGGCATTTTGTCATCTGAGCATGCTCTGGGTTAGGTACAAAGTCAAGTCAGGGGTCTTGTGTCAATTGTGAGGGAAAGACATTCCTGAGGGGAGAGAAGGATTAAGCTAGAGGGAGGATGAAGAGGAGAGAGAGAACTGAAAGGATACCTAGAGAGAAGACCCCAAAATGGGAGGCAAGGAGTGTTCTTCAGGAGCCAGCTGGAGAAGAGGAGCGGGCTGGGTGCAGGCAAAGCAAAGGCCAGAAAAGGCTGGAAGTGATGCCTGGGACAGGCAGGGACTCAGCCCAGCAAGGCCACAGTCTGCAGAAGAGGTTTTCCTGGAGGGCCGTCTTGCCCTGCAGGGCCCTCTTCCTTCTCACTAAGGGAACTCTCTAGACCCCCTAGAAGTCAGGAACCTGGCTTGCTCAGGATTAAGCCAACCTATCTGTGGCCACCATTATTGTGGCCAGGAGACCCCTCAGCTTCATACTTTGCAGCTTCCACCCTGGCAGTGTCTGGGCAGTGTCTGGGGGATGCTTGCTTTGCAGGAGAAAGCCCAGCGTCTGAGCTGGGCCTCGCAGACAGCCAGGACCCTCTCTGCACAGCACCTCCTCTGCCCTTCTGTGAGGCTGAGAGCGGAGAAAATTAACAGACCTCCCCAGGCACAGTAGCTCACACCTATAATCCCAGCACTTTGGGAAACTGAGGTGGGTAGATCACAAGATCAGTAGATCGAGCCCATCCTGGCCAATGTGGTGAAACTCCATCTCTACTAAAAATATAAAAAAGTAGCTGGGCATGGCGGTGGGCACCTGTAGTCCCAGCTACTTGGGAGGCTAAGACAGGAGAATCGCTTGAACCTGAGAGGTGGAGGTTGCAGTGAGCCAAGATCATGCCATTGTTGGCAATTTCAACATTTTCTTCTTTGCTTATCTACATTTTCTCATTTTTCTACCACGGACATAGATTATTTGCCTAATGAAAAGGAGGCATAAAATCTTATAAATCATTGGCACTGTGGTGCTGGAGATTACTTTCTGCCTTTTCATGGACTATTTCACTCCTGCTTTTCCACTGTGAAGATTTAATTTAGCTCAAAAATTCCACAACCATTTATGGAATGCTTATTTTATGCCAAGCACTGTCCTAGGCACGGCAGGAAATGGAAAAATTAATGACACATGATCGGACCTCTTCTGTCCTATTGGAGAGACAGATATCCACACAAGGGACCATACTGCCAGATGGTGTGGATTACAGGCACCGAGACGGAAGTACAAGGTGCAAGGGGAGTTGAGTTAATTAATTAGTCAGCAAAACTGCTTTTTAAAGGAATCCTTGTCACTATTGCAAACACTTGTGCAAAATTATCCCTCTGGCCTTACAAGCTTGCCACATCTCTGGTGGCCTGAGCTACGTGTGTAGGTGGGACTTTTTTGGTAAGGAGCTAATGGGTACTGGGCATCCACCATGTGATGGGCATTGTGGTTTACATTCATTTAACCCTCACCACTGCCCGAGGCTAATTTAATGCTTAATCGTGAGAAGGAGGGGAGTACAGAATACTAGGGAGAAGCCCAGGCTCTGCAGCCAAGCCACCTGGATTCCAATCCAGTTCTACTGCTCACTGGTTATAAAACCTCCAGCAAGTTTCTTAGCCTCTCTGTGCCCCAATTTCCTAATCCATAAAATGGGGACAATAACAGTACACACCTTGTAGGATTTGTGGCCAGGACTAAACACGTCATTGCACATGCACAGTCCCTGACAAACAGAAAGCTCTCAAGGATGTTATTATTTTATCTGTATATTCCACTGAGTAAATATTCATGCTACTTTGCATTTCCTTTTTCATGCAATGCTTCCATTATTTTTCCTAAAGAGCCAATTTATGAGAATGATTCAGCAAACATTTTTGATCGCCCACTACGTATCTGACACTGTTTTGCTTGCTGGGAGAGCAAATATAAATAGCCATGACTCCACTCTGGGGCTGCTCATAGGTTAGTGAAGGAGAGAAGCACAAACACAAATAACACAACAGGGCTGGTAATTAGGAACAGTGGTTGCCTAAGCTGCCCTAAAGTCCTAGAAAACATTCTCTCTCTCTCTCTCTCTCTCTCCCTCTCTCCCTCTCTCTCTGGTTGTTAAAATGTGTTTCCCATTATCCTGTTTATAGTATTTGGTTGCAAAGGAAAGTGAAACTAACATCCTCTGGAAGTCTGGAATGTGCCTCCCATAGTGCGATCATCCATAAGAGCAGAAGGCTCCCCATGTGCCAGGCTCCATGCTGAGCAATGGAGACACATTACCTCCTTTGTTCCTATAAATAAAGTACAGTTACTGTGGGAAGTAGAAAGTTCCTTTTTAAGGTTTTCTTTCTTGTTAAAGAATAAATCATAAGTGTGCTAATAACTGTTAAGTCCTATCCTATGTAGCTGTTAGACATGCCATGCTTACAGGCATGTAGTACATTCTATGTCTTTGTACTTTGACCAAGATATCTGTCCTGGATGTGCTCACAGGCAGGTGCCAGCTCTTCATTGCTTTTACCTGTTTAGAAAAGTTTTAAGTTGTTAGCCAATCAGGTTTTAGTTTAGATTGTGAGGTCTGGCTCCAGCTAATGGAGATCAGACACAGCAGTAAGGACAACCCCAAATGTGTAAGGGACAAATTTGTGTATTTTCCTTTGTTCATTGTACTCTCGTGGCAAGATTGCTAACCGGAGTACCCTTTCTGTGGGAAGTAAAAAGAATTGCTTTGCTGAGAGATCCTTTGTCCCAGTACTAATTTTTCCTTGCAGCACCAAAAAGAAAAATTTTATACATAACAGTTATTATTATCCTCATTTTACATATAAGGAAACTGAGATCTTTCTCCCTGAAGTCAAATAACTCCCCCTAGGTTATACCACCAAGAAATTACAGAGCCACGGTTCAAACCCAAGCCCGTGTTCTCAACACAATGCCATATCTCCTCCCAATGTAAAATTCTATATGCCATCTGAATTAATTCTTACAATAACTGAGATAGATATTATTATGCCCACTTTTATGCATGAGAAAACTGGCATTTAAAATATTAAATTATTAACCCAAGGTCAAAGAATTAGCAAGTGACAGGCCCAGCTGCCTCCAGAGCCGTAGCCTTTGCCTAGATAATGCGAAGACCCTTTTCCTCCTGCATGGGGTGAAGTTGAATTTTCACCCAGGCCTGCAAAAAAGCCCCCTGGATTAAACTATAGCAGATGGGGATTCCAGTCTTGACTCTGCCACTTATTAGCACAGGCCCATTAGTAGACCTATTGCCTGTAGTGGAGGGCTTGCAAGATGAGCTGAAAAGCTAGAGGTCATTCATGGAAGAAGAAATGTGTGAATTAAGAAAACAACTTCAATCCCTTTACCAGTAGGAGCTCTCAAAAAATTGTAAGCAGGAGAGTAATGTGATCTCAACGGGGCTTCTCAATATTACCCAATGCCAACTTTAACAAACAGGTTAAAGTGAGGAAAGAGACCAACAGTCAAGAAAAATATGATGAGGACAAGAAGAGGCTAATGGATTTGGAAAGTGAGGCGCCAGTGATGATCTTGCCATGGCACTATCAGAGCGACATGGGTGGAAACCAGATCACAAAGGCAGGAGGAATGGGTAGGTCATGCCAAGGTGAAGAGCAATCACAATTCCAGGGAGATGCTTCCAAGTGTAGAGAAGGTCAGCATGTTATGGGACAGGTTCAAGGAAAGGTGTATTTTCTTTCCCATCAGGTTAGAGACAGAAAGAAACATATCAGTAGAGAAAAGAAATAAAGGTGATTTAAAAAAAGAAAAAAGGCTGAGCGGTGGGGAGAGTGGTTAAACAAGACCCTACGAGGCAGAAAGGACTCCCAGGAATGGTAGACAAGGCTCGCCTGGTCTCTCCCTTCCCTTCCCTTCCTTTCTGAGGCAAAGATATATGGATGTATTTGGAAATTTTAAGGTTTGGATACAGAGACACATGAGTCAGGCCATACAGCTCTCCCCATAAACTCACCCAGCCTCATGTTCCCCACAAAATAGAAGATGAGGTTATCAGCTATGAGAGAGATAGATGAAAGAGAGATGGTGTTTGGGCCTGGGTGTCCCAAAACAGACTCCGCAACGAGGATTTGGGACAATTAGTTTATGTGGGAGTTGATTCCAGAAGCAACCATAAGGGAGTGGAGAGGTGAGACGGGAGGGAGGGTGGCCAGCAGAGGATGCCCCTTCAGGCCAGTGTCCACCATGGTGACTGCAGCTTTGTCCAGTGGAGAACTCCAGGAACCAGCACAGAACACACCTCTCAGAAGTATCCTTCTAGAAAGGTGAGGGAGCCAGCGCATTGATCCGCCAGCTCCCATCAGTGATTGGTTTGGGAATGCTTCTAAGGGGCACACTGGGGGCAGTGCCATGGACACAGCCACTCTGGCAGCCAGGTACAGGCGATTAGAAGCATGCCTGGAAAGAGCACAAGCTGAGAAGATACGGATCCAGCCTGAGAGCATCTGCTGGAGACAGGAACTTGGGTTTAAAAAATGTTTGCAATAGACAAAGTGAGCTGTGTAATGATGGTTCTTCAGGGATACATAAGCAACAGTGTGAGTCAGCTTAGATTAAAGGCGATGACTTTGTAACAACAAAACAGCAAAACTTGGGGCCCGATCAGATTCCAGAAACACTTTGCCTTCTGAGCAACAGGTCCAGGGAATGGCAGATTCCACGTGTGGATGATCAAGATGAGCTATGGTTGGGCATGGCCAAAAAAGGGCAAAGCAGGAAGTAAGGAGATGAAAACATCCCAAGGGCTGGAGGCCCAACAATGGGCTGGTTGTTGTGGCATTTGGACACGTCATGGAGGTATCAAAGCAAACACCACCATGGACCTATAGACCTGGAATCAGAAGATTATTGGTTCTGATGGCCTCATTCAACTATGAAAGAGCTGAGAGGAACAGAGTGGGGAAAGTGACTCGGACAATGGGGCATGGCTGGCGAATTTCACTTGCAGTATTTATAACCCATGTGCCCCACCATCATCTTGGGCTGCTTTATCTTGGGGCAGATCCCAGGGATCATGAAAAGTTGGCTCAAGGGAGGGAAGCAGGAGGGTAAAAAGGGTGCAGTCAGAGCATGACTGGAGCTGACAAAGCTGCCTGGTGGGCGCTGGAGCAAAGTTACAGCCTTAAGTGGAAGTTGATGGTGTGGCTGCGCCTTTAGAGCAGCAGTGCATCCAGCACTCAGAGAGAAGAGGGCAGTCTGGTGGGAAGATCATCTTGTGGCTGTATCTCGAAGCTGTGTTTGCAAAGAAGACAATTGTTTTCTCTTAGATTTTGGGAGAATTCACTTAGGGAAGGTACTGATGGAGAGTATAGGCAGTGAGCTAGAGTCCACTCCGGAATTGCAATGAATTTTCCTTTGTGGTGCTTTCAGGGATCAAACTATAGATGGGTCATTGGTACAGATGTCACAGAAGAATAGCGCGTGGAGGAAATGTTTGGTTTCAGTAATTTAGCCCTAAGGAGTGAGGAATTTGTTTGGTTACACATACTGAAGATAAATACTATACTTCTGAGAATAAGCCTAAAGTCTGTGAGTCTCAAAAGCCAAACTGCTGAGCTTCACTGAACCCCAGAAGCCCACGTGCCCCTTTTCACCATTTCCCACATTGGTAAGACACCGTGAGGGGTAGACGCTCACTCTCTGATAGGTTTGTCCCTTGCCTGGGGTTGGGGCAGGGTTTGGGGTTGGGGTAGAGTGAGGCATTGCCCACATGGGATGGTGAGAGTTACTCTCAGAAATGGTATATCAATTCAATTCGGTCTCTATGAACCAGTCCTGTACAACCAGGTCTGAGGCTCTGTTGGTCTCCTGCCTATAGCCTCTGTGATATTTGTGGAGTGAGCATGCCATTAACTCAAATTAAAGGCTATTGCAACTTATTTTTATGGTATATATATTTTTACCACAATAAACAACAACCAAGAAAAGGCATTTAGTTGATGGGAGCAGAACAGTCATACAGAAATTAGGACCACAGAGGAGCCATAAGCTGGCAGCCCTCCTGTCTCAGGAGGTGGGGAGGTGAAGTTTTCCGGGGAAGAACAGCTCCTGGTGCACAAGTATTTGAGGTAAGCGGAAGAGTAGATGGGCCTGAGCATTCATGGGAAAGAAACCAGCTGCATGAGAGTCTTTGCTTAGAAAAAAAAGGAAAAAATGAAACCTCAAGATGTCAGCAATGGAAGAGATTAGAGAAAAGGGGGAAAAAACCACGGGAGGCAGCAGTAGGGGGGTGCTCAGTTGGGTGAGATATGCACTGGGGTGGAGCTAGCATGGGAGATGTTACCAGGAGCTTTTATTTATTTATTTATTTATTTATTTATTTATTTATTTATTTTTGACAGAGCCTCACTCTGTTGCCCAGGCTAGAGTGCAGTGACGCGATCTCTGCTCACTGCAACCTCTGCCTCCCAGCTCAAGCAATTCTCCTGCCTTGGTGAAACCCTGTCTCTACTAAAAATACCAAAATTCGCCGGTATTTTGGCTTGCCTCAGTCTTAGGAGACTGAGGCAAGTAGCTGGGATTACAGGCGTGTGCCACCACACCCGGCTAATTTTGGTATTTTTAGTAGAGACAGGGTTTCACCATGTTGGCCAGGCTGGTCTTGACCTTCTGACCTCAACTGATCTGCCCGCCTCAGCCTCCCGAAGTGCTGGGATTACAGGAGTGAGCTACCGTGCCTTGCCAGGAGATTATTATTATTTTAAGCAAATAGTTTAGAGAAGGCATCAAGACCTAGCTCTCGTTTTAAGTATGGTCTCTGCTGTGCCCCACAGTATGTGGCCATAAGAAACCCGTGACGCCCTCCCCCAGGACTGTACCCACGTCCCACACGGACAGATGCGCCACTCCTTCAGTCTTGGCAGTACTTCCTACAGCCCCCGGGTGAACCTCTCCAGCCGGCTGTGATCTACCTCCAGAGGGCATGACCGTGGCTGAGACTCAGATTTTCATGTTCCCAGCTCTGGCTTGGGAAGTCACCCCAAGGAAGCAGTAGATAAAGGAGAAGTGTGGATGCAACCTTCCTGAGTGTCGGCTCCCCCAGAGTGATGAAGACTCCATGGCCAGCACTCCAACAAATTTTGAGCTGTGGGAATTAGAGTCTGGGGGAATTTGGGAGAAACAAGGCTTTTATCCTTAAGGAGTTTACAGCTTAAGGAGAGGGTATCATATTCCATAGCTGTGACAAATCAAAAAATTAAAAGAAGTCTTTCCAAGGATGGTGTTAATTTACACACCACGCAGAAAACTGACGGGTCTCAGGAAAACTAAAATGAGGAAAGCCAGCAGAGGCCCAGGCAGACGTCAAATTAATCTCTAGAAACAGAGGACAATCTGCTTTGGTTTGGCAAAATTAAAATAGAACTTAGATGAGCTTCAGTGTGAATGGAGGTGGGGAGAGTTCCTTTCTTTCTTTCTCTCTCTCTTTCTTTTTTAGACCAAGTTTTGCTCTTGTTGCCCAGGCTGGAGTGCAATGGCACAATCTCAGCTCGCCGCAACCTCCGCCTCCTGGGTTCAAGCCATTCTCCTGCCTCAGCCTCCTGAGTAGCTGGGATTACAAGCATGTGCCACCACGCCAAGCTAATTTTGTATTTTTAGTAGAGACAGGTTTTCTCCATGTTGGTCAGCCCAGTCTTGAACTCCTGACCTCAGGTGATCCACCCGCCTCAGCCTCCCAAAGTGCTGGGATTACAGGCATGAGCCACCTCACCCAGCCCCTTTCTCTCTCTTAATGGGATATAAAACCCTCACTAGCCAACAAGCTCCGCCAAGAAAGACAATGCCACGTGCACTCATTCCCCTGGTGAGTTGTGGGATGTCTGGCCCTCAGCAGGGTCTCAGTTACTGTGTGTTGAACGAATGATGGATCCAATAAAAGAATAAAGAAGTGAAAGAATGACTGGATAAAGCCCCATTCCAGCCCATGTTCCCCTGATGACAGTCATAAAATGAAGGACAGAGTGGACTGAATTATTATAGTACTTTAACTTTGTTTAACTTTGTGAAAACACTATGTTTAGCTGGGATAATGAGAGCACTTGGACTGGTAATAAACAAATAAATGAGCAAAGAAATAACGTCTTGCATTGGAAGTGATTTACAGCTTAAAAAGCTATTACACACACATTTTTTCCATAAGAGCCTGTAAACCACCCTGTGGCACAGGCATGACAAGTATTACTTTCCCCTTTTGATGAACCAATGAAATTGCAATTTAAATAACTTAAATAACTGCAATCAGTGCTCAGGGTGGCAGAGGACAGATTTAAACCCAGGGCTGAGTCCAAACCCTCTTCTTAATCTGTTGGTTCTAGCTCTCATGGGGGCCTACGCTCTGGAAAAAATAATTCCACTCATGTGTTCAGCCTGGTCCACTCTTCGCAGAACCTTCTTTTTTAATCCAGGTATCCGGAAATAACATTTGGTCTTGTTTTGCATGAGTTTCAAATTTTGCACAAATTATGCAATTAAATTACAAAATGTGTAACACAAGCCTTCATGTCTTCCCCCAAAACCAAAAACATCCACTGATCACATCTGTGAATATGAGAAATGCCCCCGATGTCTTGGCCCTTCTCGTGTTGTGTTGTGCCTCCACTGTCTGGATCATTTCATGGTTTTTTTGTTTTTGTTTTTGTTTTTGTTTTGTGACGGAGTCTTGCTCTGTTGCCCAGGCTGGAGTAGAATTGTGCGATCTCCTTGGCTCACTGCAACCTCTGTCTCCTGGGTTCATGCAATTCTCTTGCCTCAGGCTCCCGAGTACCTGGGATTATAGGCATGCGCCACCACGCCCGGCTAATTTTTGTATTTTTAGTAGAGACAGGGTTTCACCATGTTGGTCAGGCTGGTCTCAAACTCTTGACCTCAGGTGATCCACCCGCCTCGGCCTCCCAAAGTGCTGGGATTACATGCGTGAGCCACCGAGCCCAGCCCTGTCTGGATCATTTACCTGCCCATTTCCCCAGACACTGGACTTCTTTTTTTGAATTTAAGCATTTTGTCATGCCGTTTGTTGCTTCACTCACTTCCCTGTTCTCCTCTCCTTTACCCCAGGGCTCTGGAGTGGATTTCTTTGAAGCTGGTGTCCACCCAGAGCTTCAACCAGCTGGCCCCAGACATCCTTCCAGTGGCCCATCAGAGAGCAGGCTGGCAGAGCCGTCACTCCCACCATGGAATTCAGGTAAGGTCCCCAGGGGCTGTTAGTGCACACATCTCATGAGCCAGCTCTGCTAACCTGTCACTTTCTACTCTATGAGATGGACTTTCTTTGTCTTTCCTGTTTTTCTTTCTTTTTAATTGAATGCCTGGTTTCGCAGGGGATTTTATAACCTTTGCACTCTGCCATCTTCATTACTCTGCCCTTTTCACGGATCTCACTAAGCTTTTCTCTTTTGTCTCAGTTGGTGCCTTTTACACTTCAGCCTGTCTCCCACCCACTCAGCCTTCTTAGGGTGTTTGCTTCTTCCTGCCTGGTTGGATCC
The DNA here is from genome assembly GCA_963573385.1 of Cacajao melanocephalus. Classification (NCBI taxonomy): domain Eukaryota; kingdom Metazoa; phylum Chordata; class Mammalia; order Primates; family Pitheciidae; genus Cacajao; species Cacajao melanocephalus. The sequence continues at coordinate 13,212 of CAUYLG010063158.1, forward strand.
CAGGAGGAACGTCAGAGACCCTCCAGTCCTAGGATTCCTAACTTGGAGCCCCTGGGGTCCATCAGTGAGGTTCACAGGCACATCAGTGGGGCAGCTGTGATGGTCTGAAGTCCCATGTGACATCTCCATTTTTCTGGGGAGAGAATCTACAGATTCCCATTTCCATCCCATTCCCAGACCCCTCATTTTTCAGATGCATAAACAGAGGCCCAGAGCAAGCTGATGGCTTGGAGAGGAGAGCTGCTGTTTGGGGCATCGGTCATGTGTGCTCTGCTGTATCTCTGTGGATTCCCCTGCCCTGGAGGTTTCCTGAAGGAAGAGAAGGCTCTTCCTTCCTCCTGGGCTTTTCCCTTTGTCTTCTTGCTTTTCCACATGGACACACACAGCACACCCATGGACACACATATCAGGTACTTCCTTATACTTGTACTGCATTCAGGGCCGACTACATAATTTGTAAGGCCAAAAGCAAAATGGAAACTGGAGCCTGGCAGGGGGCAGGGAAGTGGAGCTCATCTTCCTGTGTCAACCCATAGAGGACAGGCAATCTCCCCAGGGGTTGCAACCTTGATGCCAGGGTGCCAGGGTACCTGGATGCCAGGGTCCCTGGAATGAGGGTGAGTGAGAGGCTTGTACTCAGTTGTCCACTGCAAAAGCCACAGCATTGCAAGCCTGGGGAGGGACGTAACCTTGCTCCATGTGAAATACTGCGGAACATGCCCTGTCTGTGGCTGCACCCAGGCCAGCACGGACTAATAGTGGAACGTGTCCCATCAACACACTGGACAGAGGGGAGCCACCACTATGGAGCTGGGGGTGTGGAGGGGGAAGCCAGAGTGGGCTGTAGAAAACCCATCTCAGGGAGACAGTCAGGGGTGGCCCGCAGGTGAGATGAGGCTTCAAGCCTCCTGTGCATGATCTCATCGGACTTGAATTACAAACACAGCTAAAGAAAAAGTATTAAGCCGGCTGTGGTGGCTCATGCCTGTAATCCCAGCACTTTGGGAGGCTGAGGCGGGTGGATCACCTGGGGTCAAGAGTTCAAGACCAGCCTAACCAACATGATGAAACTCCGTCTGTACTAAAATACAAAAATTAGCCGGGCATGGTGGCAGGAGCCTGTAATCCCAGCCACTGGGGAGGCTGAGGCAGGAGAATCGCTTGAACACGGGAGGCAGAAGTTGCAATAAGCTGAGATCATGCATTGCACTCTAGCCTAGGCAACAAGAGTGAAACTCCATCTCAAAAAAAAAACAAAAAGAAAAAGTATTAAGGTTCTCAAGAAGGCAATTGCAGAGCATCGAACCCAAGCACAGATCCTTCTGCATTAGCACGTGCCATGAAGCCACTCTGACAGCGTGTTTCAAAGCACGACAGCACCCTTGCCTTATGCAGACCCCTGGGCAGCCCTTTGAAGTCATTAGATCAGGTGTGCCTTCAGCCTCATCTTACAAACAAGACTTCAGACATTACACATAGTCGAGGCACAAGAATTAAAAAAAACACATGGAAAAATGACTGTGGTATGAAAATCTAGCTCAGCCACTTACATCATCCCCCTGGGCCTCAGTTTCCTAATCTGCCAAAGAGGACTAATCATCCCTTCCTCAGGGTGGTTGTATGATTACAACACATTGCATACGGAATGCATTCTGTAGTGCCAGTGGCAGTCAGAGTGCTCAATAAGTGTAGGTTTCATCTTTTTCCAAAATCCTATTCATGAATACCTTTCACTAATTTTCAATATTCACCTGCCATGTGTACCACTATTGGCTTAATATTTTGAATTTAAATCTAATTTTTACCTTTAATAAATTTACTTTATAGGGGAGCTTTATTCTAGTGTCAAAAATGAAAGATGAATATTGTTCGATTTAAATAGAAAGTAATCATAAAAAATAAATACATGGACCAGGTACAGTGGCTTATACCTATAATCCCAGCACTTTGAAAGACCAACGCGAGCGGATCGATTTAGGCCAGGAGATCGAGACAAACCTGGCCAACATGGCAAAACCCCATCTCTACTAAAAATACAAAAATTATCTGGGCATGGTGGCACGTGCCCGTAGCCCCAGTGACTTGGGAGGCTAAGGCATGAGAATTACTTGAATCTGGGAGGTGGAGGTTACAGTAAGCCAAGATTGCATCACTGCACTCCAGCCTGGGCAACAGAGCAAGACTGTCTCAAGAAATAAGTAAACAAATAAATAAACACATGGAAAATGACAGTGGTATGAAAATCTAGCCGGATAATTTGGCTAGCTTGGAGTCTGCACTTCCTCTTTGTTAAGGAAGGAAATTAGCAAGTGTTTAATACTTAGTACCCCCAAAACTTAATCTGCAGGGAATAATATGTCATTATTTAATTCAATAGTTTTTTGTCTGTTTGTTTGTTTGGAGACAGGGTCTCACTCTGTCACGAGGCTGGAGTGCAGTGGGTGATCGTGGCCCACTATAACCTCCAACTCCTAGCCTCCAGCATCCTCCCACCTTAGCCTCCTGAGTAGTTGAGACTACAGGCACATGCCACCATACCCGGCTAATTTTCGTATTTTTTCGTAGAGATGTGGTCTCCCTTTGTTGCCTAGGCTGGTCTTGAACTCTTGGCCTCAAGTGATGCTCCCACTTTGGTCTTCAAAGGGCTGAGGTTACAGTCATGAGCCACCATGCCCAACCCATTCAATGTTCTTTAATGCCTCGCTAGTCCTGTACCAGTTAACATGTCTTGTACCATGATTTGCCTGCTACACTGCGGGAAGTACGAAACGTGAGGTTTGGAAGTGATAGAGTCAAAGTTCACAATACATGTGTCATGAATGTAAAAAATTAAAAACCCACACAAACCAATACCAAATGCTATTCACGGACACATGGATTGAAAGAATCCACATCAGTTCCTTGGTAGTGACTGCCACTGAAGAAGGACAGAAGAAAGGGCTGAGGGTTGTGGTCAAACTTTAACTGTCATCAAAATGTTTAATTATTTTATCAAAAACGCTTGAAACAAATGAGAAAAAGATGTCACAGTTGTTTATTCTGCATAACAAGGACATCTATATTTCCTAATCCTTATATGCATTTTAAACTTTGTTTGTAAAATTTAAAAGAAAATAAAGAGAAAGAAGAAAAAAGTTTGATCAGGCAAAATGCTCCTAGAAATAGTTGCTGGGAAGAATTCAACATACGCTAATAAGTAAGGGACTGTATCAGTCAGCTTGGGCTGCTGTAACAAACAGCATAGATCAAGGTCAGGATATTGTTCTATAAACAGCAGAAGTTTATTTTTACAGTTCTGGAAGCTGAAAGTCCAATATCAAGGTGTCGGTGGAGTTGTCTTCTGAGGTCTCAATGGTCCTTGGCTTGTACATACCATCTTCTTCCTGCATCTTCACAGCATCTTCCCTCTGTACATTTCTGTGTCCCCATTTCCTCTTCTTTTTTTTTTTTTTTTTTTTTCTGAGATGGAGTCTCAGTCTGTCACCCAGGCTGGAGTGCAATGGTGCAATCTCAACCCACTGCAACCTCTGCCTCCTGGGTTCAAGCAATTCTCCTGCCTCCGCCTCTCAAGTAACTGAGATTACAGGAGCACACCACCACACCCAGCTAAGTTTTGTATTTTTAGTAGACACAGGGTTTCACCATGTTGGCCAGGCTGCTTATTTCTTCTTCTTATAAAGATACCAGTCAGATTGGCTTAGGGGTCACCTTAATGACCTCATTTTAACTTAATCACCTCTTTAAAAGTTTCGTCTCTAAGTACAGTGACATTCTAAGGTACTGGGGTTAGGTCTTTAGCATAGGAATTTTGGGGGAGACACAAATCGGCCCATAACCAGGACTTTCATCGGTGCCCTGCTAACTTCCCTCTTCATCCAGGAGCCTCTCACCTCTCCTTACTGACTCTGCTGCTCTCCCCTCCTCCTTCCAACATCCAGGCAGGTCTTCTGACTGCTCCACTGCCTGCCCCTTGCTGACCCTTCCTGGCTTCACTGCTGCTTTCTCCAGCCAATCTACTGAGGACCACCTCCCTCCTCACCCAGCTCAGCCCTGCCCGCTGCCTGAGTCCACTCCCATCTGTGGAGCCTCCACTCAGGAGCCCATAATTGCAACCCCTACCCAAGCTCCACTCTGCAGCTCCATGCAGCTCAGACTACCCGTTCATGAACAACAGCCAGAAGATGTTTCTCCCGTGTCAGATCTGGCCATCAATGCCCATTCTCCTCTGTCTGGTCTCGTTTCTTGAGATGTGTCTGCCACGGCTATGTCTGTGGCATTCCTTTGCCCATGTTCTCTCTGTACCTCTTTTCACTTTGAGGTCACAGGTTGTATCAGTCAGCATCCAATTAGGAAAGCAGAAAGCTCTCTAGACATTTACAGAGGGGAACTGTAACATACGGAACTGTTTCCATGGTGAGGAAATGCTGAGAGGGCAGAGGATGGCGAGGAGCATGGAGGTGGTAGGTCATGCGCACGGGGGTGGCACCCTAGAGAAGGTGCAGCAACCCGACAGAGGGAACCCTGCTCACGGAGCTGCCACTCTGGCTTTGACTTGTATATGCCCCAGCTGTTAAGTAGAAGCACAATGACCTTCTACTACATCTAAGCCACTTTTACTTATAGTCTCTGTCAGGGCAGCCAAGCTCATACACAACGAATGCATCTTTTTTTTTTTTTAAGACATAATCTCACTGTTGGCCAGGGTGGAGTGCAGTGGCATGATTTCAGCTCACTGCAACCTCCGCCTCCCAGGTTCAAGCGATTCTCCTGCCTCAGACCCCCGAGTAGCTGGGACTACAGGCACACACCTGGCTAATTTTTTGTATTTTTAGTAGAGACGGGATTTCACCATGTTGGCCAGGCTGGTCTCAAACTCTTGAGTTTGAATGATCCACCTGCCTCAGCCTCCCAAAGGTGTTGGGATTACAGACGTGAACTACCACGCCCGGACGCGTCTTTTTTTATATTGCTTGTTTTGGGGCAATTTGCAGAGATAAATTGCCTTTCCCTTCCCCTTGAGGTTGGTGACAGAGCCATGGCCGTGGCCTTGCCATGTGAAATAGATTTGGGGCACTCATTGTACTCAAATGAGCACTGGAGCTACAGTGACCAGATGAGTCTGTGTGTCCAGGAAAAAGCAGCTTCCTGGGACATGGGAGTTTCAGTGCTTACACAGGGAAAGTCCCCGGCAAACTGGAGTGGGTTGGTCACCCTACCTGCTCCTTGTGCTTGTAGCAAGCATGTTTCTCAAACAGAAAAGCACCTGTCTGCATCCCTGACCCTATCCCCACCCTCCTCCCCCCCCCACCCACCCCCACCATGTCCCTGCCACACCAGGATCCAAACCACTGTGCAGACGGCCATCCTCATTGAGCCTGGTTACCTCTCAGTCTCTGTGCTTGAGACACAGAAAGTTCTTCCCTACCCACCACCTCATTCCTAAAGACAGTAAACACCGGCTCAGCTGTGGCCTGCCCAGAGTCACCACCCCAGTGCTTTTCCAGCAGCCTGGCCCTTTGCACCTGAGTCATTCTCCAAGATAAATTCCACTTCTCTGGATCTGAGGCTCATGTCACACTCCTTGCTTCTAGGAACTTGCTTGACCACGAATATGATTCTCTGATCCCACAGTCTCTGCTGAGCTTCTGTCCTCCTCCTCTCTGGAGGAAAATCTCTGGCATCCTCCTTAGCAGGGTACATCTCTCATCCTGCTGTCAACGGGGTGCAGCTATTAATACATGCACTGGAAGGAACTGTGCGCTGAGCTGAGTCCCCTGCGTTTGGAAACCTGCCTCTGTTCTCTCCATAATGTTGGGCAGGTTGTTTCATTCTACAGCGCCTCAGTTTTGGGGGGCTGAAAATGTCCCCCCAAGGATATCCAAATCCGAATTTCTGGAACATACAAATGTTACCTTATTTGGAAGAAGGATCTCTGAGGATATAACTAAGTTAAGGATCTTGAGATAAAAAGATTATTCTGGTGGACCCCCAAATGCCATCACAAATGTCCTTTTAAGAGGGAAGTAGAATGAGATGACATACATGGAAGAGGGAGTCTAAGTGGCCCTAGAGACAGAGATTGGAGTGATGTGGCCACAAGTCAAAGAATGCCAGCAGTCAGCAGAGTGCGGAGGACTCTTAGGGCCTCCCAAGGAAGCATGGTCCTGTTGTTATGGGCGGAATTGTGTCACCACCCCCAAAGTAATATGTTGAAGCCCAACCCTGGTGCCTCAGAATGTAGGTATGTTTAGAGATAAGGTCTTTAAAGAGGTGTGTGAGTTAAAATGAGGTTGTTAGGGTGGGACTCTGATGCAATGGGAACGATGTCCTTTTTTTTTAACTTTCTTTTTTTTTTTTTTGAGACTGAGTCTCACTTTTGTTGTCCAGCCTGGAGTGCAGTGGCGTGATCTTGGCTCACTGCAACCTCCACCTCCCGAGTTCAAGTGATTCTCCTGCTTCAGCCTCCCAAGTAGCTGGGATTACAGGTTCATGCCACCACACCCCACTAATTTTTGTATTTTTAGTGGAGACCAGGCTGGCCTCGAGCTTCTGACCTCAGGTGATCTGCCTGCCTTGGCCTCCCAAAGTGCTGGGATTACAGGCGTGAGCCACCGCACGTGGCCAATGTCCTTATAAGAAGAAGAAGGGACAGAAGGCTGAGGCAGGAGAATTGCTTGAACCTGGGAGGTTCAAGGTTGCAGTGAGCTGAGATAGTAACACTGCACTCCAGCCTGGGAGACAGAACAAAACTTCATCTCAAGAAAAGAAAAGAAAGGAAAGAAAGAGAGAGAGAGAGAAGGAAGGAAGGAAGGAAGGAAGGAAGGAAGGAAGGAAGGAAGGAAGGAAGGAAGGAAGGAAGGAAGGAGAGAGAGAAAGAAAGAGA
>CAUYLG010063160.1:0-15844 GCA_963573385.1 Cacajao melanocephalus
TTCTAGCCTGGGCAGTAGAACAAGAATCCTGTTCTCTCTCCCTCTTTTCCTTCCTCTTTCTTTCTCTCGTACAGTCTTTTTTTTTCTTTCTTTCACTCTCACTTTCTTTCCTCTCTTTTTCTTTCTTTAAAAAAAAAAAAATACTACCTATGCTCAGGCCAGGGGTGGTGGCTTACTCCTGTAATTCTAGCACTTTGGGAGGCCGAGGTGGGCAGATCACTTGAGGTCAGGAGTTCGAGACCAACCAGACCAACACGGTGAAACCCCGTGAAAATCCCATGGTGAAAATTTACAAATTTTACAAATACAAATTTGTACAAATACAAATACAACTTTTTATTGCATTTGTAAAATACAAAATTAGCCAGGCATGATGGCACACGACTGTAGTCCCACTCAGGAGGCTGAGGCAGGAGAATCACTTGAACCGGGGAGGCAGAGGTTGCAGTGAGCAGAGATCATGCCACTGCAGTCCAGCCTGAGTGACAGAGTGAGACTCTGTCTCAAAAAAAAAAAAATTACCACTTATGCGCATCACTATGTGAAATTATGATAGTTATGTAAACTGCCCCTAGATTTGATTATCTAATGTGTTAATAAAGAAGATATATATTGTCTCATCACAAATTTGTTTTTTAAAAATAATTTTGATAACCGTGTTTTAATGTAAAATATAATTGGTGTTCATATAATTATATGCATTAAAAATGCATTTAAGAGATTTCTTCACTAGACTTCCAAGGGGTTTATGATCCAAAAAAGATTAAGGGTTCCCTGTATAAGGAGAACCTTGCACTGAAAGAAATTAGTCATTGAGGTGGTAATGGTGGCACAGCATTTGCTGAACAAAATATCTTATTTAGGTATTGCATGAAATTGTTGTAATACTGCTTAGTAGTATTTTGATATCAGAATTGTTTCCAACTTATACTTAGTTCCTTATTAGGCTCAGCTAGTTTCAACATGTGAGAATCAATAAGTTAGACTATAAAACTATTTCCTACAACAATTTAAAATGTTTTCTTAGAAAAGTTTAACTGAGCCATTGGCATCTTGACAGATACTTTCTCTCTTTGGTAAAGACACTAAAGACTCATTGAATGGCTTAGTATCTCACTTGGTTCTGTGTGTTGTGGGGTAGAATTGTTTATTCCTTTAAATGTCATGTTATTTATTTATTTTCTCCACATATAAACATTTCTCTTTGGAGAGATCAGAAGATATAAATTATTATCGATTTATTTAGATAGAATGCTTTTATTTGGCTTTGTATACAAGCTAAGTGCTCACAAAAGGTATTAGATTAATGAGACTGGAGACTAAAGTCTTCTGTTTATCTACTTATTTGGAAAGATCTCTAAGCCATTCAGTGTAAACATGCTTGCCCTGTGTAGCTAATTGACTCAAAGTTGACTCAGGAAACTTGAGAGCTTCATCCAAGAAGCCATAAAACACTAGCTACCACTTTAAATCATTTCCTTTCCTTTCCTCTTCATCCTTTTACCTTTTCTTCTGGGATCACCAGGAAGCCTCAGATTGGTATTCTTAGACTTTTCCTCTTCTTTTTGCATCTAAATACTTAAAGTGCCCACAACAATCTCCTTTCTAGTCTTTCCTAAATTCATTTTGTTCTTCTCTACCTCTTCTCTTAGCCTATATACTTATTTCGCTCTGTTAGTTGTGTTTAGCAATTGCTTCCTGAATTGAACGGAAAAGCGGGTAGGTGGATTTCTAGTCATATTCTGTGAAGTTCCTTACTGCATAATCTGACCCAGGAAGGGGAGTGTCTGGTCCTGCTGGCCCTGTTTCTGCAAGAACAGCTTTTATCCATTACTTTTGTCTGAACACCCCTAGTAAATGTCATTTGAACAAAGGATTCTGTGGGTAAAGGGTTTGGAAATCACTGAACTAGAGAATGCTCTTGGCCTGGTTTACCATTGTACTTTGGCTCTGGCACATGCTAGGAGAACACTTTGACTGCTGAGTTATCGAATAATGTAAAGCATGATAAATGTGTATAATAACAGTTACTCTGTTGGCCCATGAAGCCACATATCCATGTGGCCAAAAGAACAGAACTATATGATTAGTTATTTGTCTTTGGAGCCTGTACTGGGTTGAACAGAGTTTCCCCAAATCCATGTCTACCAGGAACCTCAGAATGTGACTTTATTTGGAAATAGAGCCTGTGCAGATGTAATCAGGTTAAGATAAGGCCATACTGAATTAGGATGGTCCCTAATCCAATAACTGGTGACTTATAAAAAGATGGAAACTTGGACACAGAGACACAAACATACACAGGGAAGAAGCCATGTGAAGACAGAGGCAGAGATTGAAGTGATGGATCCATAAGCCAAAGATCACCAAGGATTGCCTGCAACCACTACAAGCTAGGAGAGGGACATGGGATAGTTTCTCCTTCAGAGCTTCTAGACAGAAACTTTCATTTATCTGTCCTACTCCATTACCTGCTTCCTGAGATCATTTCCCAAATAAACTACCCGCACTTTCACTCAGATCTGTGTCCAAGACAGGGACACTGGAAGTGGCTCTCAATCAGTGGTGGCGCATGCCTGTAGCCATAGCTCCTTGGGAAGCTGAGGCAGATTTTCTAAGGCCCAGGAGCTGGAAGCTGTAGTGAGCTATGATCACACCACTGTGCTCCAGCCTGGGCAGCAGAGCAAGACCATGTTTCTTAAAAACAAAGACAATCAGGTTGACATTGTTTTTAGTAGGACTGAATCGCTCAACAGCCAGATAGCAACAAGAATTCCGTTGCTGGTGGAAGTAGCATCATAATAACTAAGAGTCTCAGAGAAAGTCTTGGCTAGGCTGGTGAGGAACTCTTGGGCAAAGATTTCCCATTAGAGGAATCCTATGATGAGCAAGAATGGACTAGCTCTAGAAACTTTGCCATGTTTAGTCTTTGACCAGGACTATGTGGCCTTTGAGTGAACGCTGCGATAGACTTCAAAGTTGAGGCAGCTGGAGGCTGTCAGCTAACTACATTCCTCATGGCAATTTCTTCCTTTAAAGGAGATCTGAATGGTACACCCCAATGGCTGGATGCCTAAGGCTCAATTCTGTGTGGAACTGGGTTCTATAGTGTCAACTCTGATGATAAAATTCCAGAATAGCAGAGGTCAGGTAGTAGCATTTAACCATCAGTATCATGGTGGATGTAATTATCATGCCAGGCAGAAAGACCAGAGTTGCATCTGGGGCACTGAGTCCTGCACAGATCTGTGGCAATGTCTAAAAGACTATATTTTTCTTGGGGCAAATGAGATAAAGAGTGAGCTAGAGCATTGCTTGGCTTATACAATCAGAAAAAAAAAATCAAGAGCTGCTGTGAAGAAAACTGATATCAGCAGCCATACTGGAAAGCTGCAATCTCTTGTCCAGTTTCCAGCTTAGTTAATTCTCGTGTTCAGAGACTACCAATTGGAGGAGAGGCTGTGTCTGCCTAAGGAAAGACCCCTCAATGCCACTGCAAGCATATACAATATACTTATATCAATCCTAACTCAAAGGAAACTATAACTGTTTAATAGAGTGATTGTATGCTATAAAAAGAAGAATTTTGAGAGCTGTTGGATATAGGATCTGAACTGACACTGATATCAGGGGATCTGAAAATGCTTTCATGGCTCCATAGAGGAGACACACGGAGTCTTGGTCCAGATCTAGCTTACGATATGTACAATGGGTCCAGAGATGCAATCTGTGATCATTTACCCAGTCCTCTTGGGTATAATTGGGATTGATATTCTTTGCAATTGGAAGAATGCTCATACTGTTTCACTGACCTGTGAGTAAGAACCTTTATGGTAGGAAGGGCCAATTGGTTAAGGCAACTACTTGGCTTCTGCTATTCTAAAATCCTATCATCCCTGAGATTATTTCTCCAAGACAATAAGTCAGAGCAATATCATATCCTGGGTGGAATTGCAGAAATAAATGGAATTTCTGAATATTTAAAGAATGCCTGAGTGGTGGTTCCCATCATATTCCCATTCAGTTTACTGTTATCATCCTTGGAAAAAAACTGGATGGATCAAGATGGGTGGTGATGAACTGAGTCAAATGGTAGCCCCCAAAGCAGTATCTTACTAGAGCATAGTATCACAGGTCCAGGTCCAGCCTCTGGCACGTGGTATGTGGTTATGTAACTGCCCAGTGGGTTCACCTTGCCTGCTACCTAGACAGAGCTGATTTATCAAGACAGGGGAATTGTGATAGAGAAAATAATTCACACAGAACTGGCTGTGAGGGAGACCTAAGTTTTGTTATTACTCTAATCAGTCTCCCTGAGCATTTGAGAATCAGAGGTTTTAAGGATAATTTGGTGACTGGCTGACAGCCAATGAGTTGTGAGTGCTGACTGGTTGTGTTGGAGGTGAAATCATAGGGAGTCGAAGCTGTGTTACAGTGAGTCGGTTCCCAGGTGAGGGCTACAAGATCAGATGAGCCGAGTGGTGCCAGTTTATCGATCCGAGTGGTGCCAGCTGATCCATCAAGTGCGGAGTCTGCAAAATATCTCAAGTACTGATCTTAAGCTTTATAAGAGTGATGTTATCTCCAGGAGCAATTTGAGGAGGTTCAGAATCTTGTAGCCTCCAGATGCATGACTTCTAAACCATAATTTCTAATCTTTTGGCTAATTTGTTAGTCCTACAAAGGCAGTCTAGTCCCCAGGCAAGAAGGGGGTTTGTTTTGGGAAAGGGCTGTTATCGTCCTTTGTTCTAAACTGTAAACTGAGTTTCTCCCAAAGTTAGTTCAGCCTACACCCAGGAGTGAAGAAGGACAACTTAGAGGTTAGAAGCAAGATGGAGTTGGTTAGGTCAGCTCTCTTTCACTGTCTGTTATAATTTTGCAATGGCCGTTTCAGTTGCTGATCTGGCAAATGTTTTCTTTTCCCATCTGGAAAGAGGATCAAAGCAGAGGACATTTATGCAGAAAAGACAGCAGAATATATTCCATGCTGCAAGGTTCTGTTAACTCTTCTGTACAACTGATATTAGCATCAGTTCAGATCCTATATCCAAGATACCCAAAGAAGGAACTTTATGTATCCTGACATTCCACAGAGCATCATAGTATTTATTATATTGAGGACATCATGTTAATTGTGCTGGTGCAAGGACGTGGGAAGTACTCTGGATACCTTGGCAAGACCCATGGGTCTTGGGTCATAGCCTGGGAGATATATCCTACAACAATTTAGGGGCCTGGCATGTTTATGAAGATTTTAAGGACTCAATGGTTTGGGCTATGCAAAGTTATCCCCTTTAAGGTAAAGCAAATATTATTGTACTTTAAACTTTTCATCCCCAAAAAAGAGCAGAGTAGCAATGGGCCTCTTTGGACTGTGGTGACAGTATATATTCTACTTCAGAATACTGCTCTGACTAATTTCTTAGGAAAATCAGGAGACTATTTTGAGTGGAGCTCAAAGAAGAGGGCTCAGAAGCAGGTCTAGCCTGTAAGGCAAGCTACTTTACTGCTCAGGTCAGAAGACCAGGCATACCCAATGGAATTAGGGGTAATCATGCTAGGTAGGGATGATGTGTAGAATTTCTAGAAAGCCCCAGTTAGAAGTATGCAGGAAAGACCTCTAGAATTAGCACAAATTAGCATATCACAGAGGTACTCATTTGGAAAACAGCTTCTAGGATGCTACCACAGTAGAAATTGAGTGTCAGACAATGGGAGTATCAAATAACTATGGACTTTGTCATAAGTTAGATTCCCCCAAGTCATAATGTTAAGAAGGTGAAGTTACAACTTTGTATGATAGAAATACTACATTTGGGGTTCATTCCCGTAATCCCAGAACTTTGGGAAGCAGAGGTGGGAGGGTCACTTGAGGCCAGCAGTTCGAGACCAAACTGTGTAACATAGTGAGACCTCGTTTCTACAAAAATAAAAACAACTTAGCTGGGCATGGTGGCATGGGCCTATAGTCCTGGTTACTTGGGGAGGCTAAGGTGGGAGGATTGCTTGAGCCCAGGAGTTCAAGGTGACAATGAACTGTGATTGTGAAACTGCACTGCAGCCTGGGTAACAGAGTGAGACCCTTTCTAAAAAAATAACTAACTAAATAAAAGTACGTTAGGGAGCTTGTCAGAGGACACAAATAAGTCACAAAGTTCCAAGGACAAAGAAAAATTACAAATGTGTGAAGAGAGAATAAAACAACATATTATCACAAATAAAAAAGTGATTGTTGTCTCATCAACAAATATGGATACTGAGGACACAAGCAATACCTTCAAACTTTTGAAAAAAATGACTCTGTACCTAGAATTTGTCACCCAGCCAAACAATCCAGTACAGGGATAAAATAAAGACATTTTCAAAATAGTCATTTTTTCCATTAAAAAAATTACCCAAGGATGTTTACTAGAAAAAATAAATAAAAAACTTAGAAGAAAAAGATACAGCATTCAGAAACAGAAACCAGGAGTTCAGTGGAAATTGCAGGATGACACATCCTGCAACTACATTTGGGATTCATGCCTGTAGTCCCAGCCCTTTGGGAGGCAGAGGCAGGAGTCATCCTGCAACTGATTTCCACTGAAAGCTCAGAATGCCGTAATAACACATAATAGAACAGGGAGAGGCTCTGTAAAGAACATCTTTTAAAAAATGGTGTCCATCCCCAACTTATGTAATTAAAAACACAGAGCATCTTAATATCCTGAAAGCATATTTCTCTATAGCCATCAAAATAAAAAAAGGAGGACAAGGTAAAAAAAAAACACATAAAACTTTATATCATGCATAGTCCAAATACAAAAAGAAGCAAGGCCCACACTGCCTTTCTGGTTTGTATTGCAGTTTCTAGATAGTTCTGCCTGGCCCTACCTTAGTCAGAGGATGAGGCTTTCCCATTGTTGTGATACTGTCATTCTGCAGCAGGAGAATAGGGCCTAGAGGCAGAAATCTAAGGACTTCCTAGAACTAAATCAAATGAAATGAAACACTTTAGCTGTGACAGGAAATATCTTCTTCATTTACATAGGGCATACACCAAGTAAATAACTTTGTAACTTTACTTTAGCTTTTTCATTTGTATAGTGGGTACACCAAGTAACCAGTGGAAACTTCTAGAGGGTATTTAAACCCTAGAAAATCCTGTAATTTGGCTCTTGAGCCACTTGCTCTGGCCTGCTCCCACCCTGTGGAATGTACTTTTGTTTTGAATAAATCTTTGCTTTTGTTGCTTTATTCTTTCCTTGCTTCCTTTGTTCCTTCTGTTCAATTCTTTGTTCAAGATGCCAAGAACCTGGACATCCTCCACCAGTAACAATCTCACAAAGTGTTCAAGCTTCCAGAGATTGATGAGCATTTTCTCAAACTAAATACTCATTGATGATGGGTGGTAAATACTCCTTGGATGATAATGTGAGTGACAGCTTGGGTTGAGTCAGGTTCCATTCTGTTCTTTTTATTGGGATGGAAATGTCTTCCTCTACCTTTTTCTTGGAGTTTGTCCAGTTCTTTTCACATTTCTGATTGGCCCTTCTGCTTTCTTTTACATCCTCTTCATCCCAGTCTTACCTACTTTCTGGGAGTAGAAATACTGATTCTGCAGGCACCCTTCCAGGTCTTCATGACTGACATTTTGTCCAGTGGCTTCAATTTTACTCTGAGTGTTACAGACTTTGTGGCTGCCTCCAAAGTGGGTAACTCATTTCTGTTATGACCAGATATAGAAAGGAAATTTCCCATTGGCTCAGAATTTTAGCTAAACTCTCAAAGCAGAGGAAAATGGTTAAAGTATCCCCACATACTAAAGAGAACTGTTAGAGATGTCACCATTTGCTAAGGATTGGCTGCTAGACAGCCAGACTGATACAGCTACAATGTCCTCAAACAGCCTACTTCAGGAAGGCTATTTGTGGGAGGACACATGACTGTGATGAATGCAATCTCCACGGGACTTTCCCTGCCATCATCATGCCTAGAGCCATCCCTGATGGATGCTCTCTGAGCTGTGGAGTCCAGCTCCATGAAACTGGAGTACAGTTTGGTGAGAGAATTATTGGGAGTGCTTTCTTGTGCATCCTGGAGTTTGGGAGCATGTGTGACTACAGAGACCAGTGCTTATTTGTCACCTCAATAATTTTAAAGACAAGGAGAGACTGACTGAAGTTTCCTCTGGCAGCTCAGGGCAGCTATGAGGGAAAGCCACACTTCCGTCATTCAGAGGACAGGGCACCAAGGGCCAAATAGATGCCAGGCAGGTGGCAAGGCTCAAGTCTGCTTGAAAGATTTTTGTCTTCCTGAGTGAGGAGGCCTTGACAGGAAGAGGCCATGGGGTATACTGCCAGACGATAGAGATGGATGGGGGTGGTGATGAGATAACACCTGGAAGGTGATTTAAGCGCATCACCCATGTCAGGAAAGGGTGCAGTTTGGAGATCTCTGCAGTTGTGTGTGGGGCTCTTGTTCGTCAATGCTGTCAATGAACACCTGCCACATTAAAGCGCCTGGGCAACTATTGTTCGTCAAAGAAGAACCACCAACATGACCTTAGCGAAAATTCCTTTGCTCCTTTCTCCTCTTTTACCTCCCTTCCCTTCCTCTGCATCATATGATCCTGCAGTAAGATGGGAAGAGAATTGGAAAGAGCAAGATCATTCCGTCTTTCTCCACTGCTGCCCTGAGCATGGGTCAGGCTTGAACTGGAGAAAGGAAAAGAGCCTTGAAATGATGGTAGGTTAAGATTTTGGTTGGACCAAACTGGACATTTTAACATCTAAGAGCATGACTTTTCTAATATCTGAAAGTGGCAGTTTCTGCTTGGGTTACTCTTAAAGAGTACCGAGGGTAAATCTGATGAAGTATTTTTTTTTAAATGTAGGTTTTATTATTATTCAGGTATGGTAAGGCCAACAGATTAGGAAACAGGAGTGATTGAAAGATGGCTTGTTATACTCACAGATGGCAAGAGGAGAGGGCATGTCATGCTGTGGGGGGCCACCTGGGGAAGCACCAGTGTTGGCTGGGAAGCTGAGAGAGGGAAGGGAAATGGGTACGCAGTGCCTTCATTGTGATTTCCACAGGAAGGAATGGGTGAGGCAAGGTCAGCAGGCATGTTTGGATTGGCTAGTTTAAATAATGTGGTGGGCTCCGGGGCCTAGGGGCTGTCTTTAGCTGTCTGGTTTTTGACCCTGGGGTGATCAGGACAGAGGAATAGTGGCCCTGAGTGTGAGAGTGAACTGGCTTTGAAAAATTATGGCTGAGAGTGAAAGAGATCTAAACTAACTGACTCCATTTTGGTTCTAACCTTAAAGCTGTCCTTGTTCATTCCAGAGGGTAGGCTGAACTATCTTAGGAGCTTAGTTTATAATTTGTGGTTTAAAACAAAGATGATAACAGCCCTTTGCCAAAGCAGACTTCCTTCCTGCCAGGGGACTAGAGTGCCTTTGTAGGACTAACAAATAAGCCACAAGATTAGAAATTAGGTTTAGGAGTCATGCAGCTGGAGGCTGCAAGATTCTGACCCTCCCTAAACTGCTCCTAAGGTCAGTGCTTGAGATATTTTGCAGACCCTGCACTTGATAGATCAGCTGGCACCACTCAGATTGATAAACTGGCTCATCTGATCTTGTGGCCCCCACCCAGGGACTGACATAGCACAAGAAGACAGCCTGGATTCCCTGTGATTTCATCTTTGATCCAACCAATTAGCACTCCCGACTCACTGGCCTTCCCCCACCCTCCAAATTACCCTTAAAAACTCTGCTCCTCAAATACTGGGGGAGACTGCTTTGAGTAATAATAAAACTCATGTCTCTAGAACAGCAGGCTCTGTGTGAATTACTCTTTATCTATTGTAATTCCCCTGTCTTGATAAGTCGGCTGGGTCTAGGCAAGGTGATTACAAGAGCTCAATAAGGGAGGTGATTAGGAGCAGGGGCTCTGGATTGGTTGGTTGCGTATGGAAGGCATGCTTGCAGGGAAGGCCTTTATTATCTCTAGATATGGCTAAATCTGGGAGAGGCAGTCCCACTGAGGTCAGCAAGGACTAGATGCCAAAGCATCAAGTATAGAAATGAGAGACGATGGTTATTACAGGTTATGAGGGTGGTAGGAAAGGAATTAAAAGAGCTGTTCTCTGATTTTACCCAATTAGGTTCATCCTCTGTACTTTGTACTTGGTAACCCAGGCAGATCCCAATTCTTTCATGCCACTTTCAGATATTAGAAAAGTCATGTTCCTAGATGCTAAAATGTCCAATTTAGTCTAACCCAAAACCTAACTGATCATCATTTCAAGGTTTTGTCTCTTTCTCCAATTCAGCTTAGTAAACTGATTAATCTATACGGTAGGCCAGAGTTGGGGAGGGAAGACAGACTTTAATTTAATATATATATTTGTTTTCACCATGTTTATGCATTCCTTTTATAAACAACATATACCACTTCAAAAAAAAATCTTACAAAAGAAAAAGAAAAAATTTTTAGAATCTGTATTTTTGAATTTCCCATTACAAAAAAAAAACTATAAAAATGCTACTGGTTGTATTTGATAAAAATTTTACATTTGATTTTCCACTACTATTTAATTTATCATTGATTGGACTCTTTGAAGGTGGCAAACAGTTTTTTTCTTTCTTTCTATTTTCGGCTGCTGCCTTCTTAAGTAGATTTTCAATGACCTAAGTCCCACTGGAAGTAGACTTAGCATAACTAGGGTGAACAGGAAACCTCTGAATGTGAAAGTAAGCACTATTAATACTTACATGAGGGCAACAGGCATGAACTGGAACAGCCTTGGCCACACTGGACGTAGGTTCACCCTAAGCAAAGGTCTTCTTCATTGGATTCTATTTGCTTTGTAGATAAACTTCAAACTCTTTAGAAAAGCACACAGCCCTGTATGATTCAGCCCTAGCTTATCTCTCATGTTACTCCATGCTTCCATTTTATGCTTGGGCAGAGTGTAACTGCTTGTAGAGCTATCCCTGACCCATCTGCAATCTATGCTCAACCCCCTGCTTGTTTCTGGAAGTTGGCTCATTCTGCACCCCACTTAATTGACCTCTTACTTCACAGGGATGATGCTTACCCCTACTCAACAAGTTTGTTAATTTCCTGCAGAAGAGCCTTGAGGGGGCTCATATGTAAGGCTATGCTACCATGTGCCTATTTGTTTACTCATTTATTTATTTTGAGACAGGGTCTCACTCTGTTGCCCAGGCTGGAGTGCAGTGGTGTGATCATGGCTCACTGAAGCCTCAATGTGCTGGGCTCAAGTGATCCTCCGACCTCAGCCACCCAAGTAACTGGAACTATAGGTACCACCATGCCCAAATAATTTTTGTATATTTTGTAGAGATGGCGTTTCACTATGTTGCCCAAGCTGGTCTCGAACTCCTGGTCTCAAGCAATCTGCTTGCTTTGGCCTTCCAAAGTGCTGAGATTACAGGTGTGAGCCACCACATTCAGCTCATGTGCTTATTTTTATTCTCTGACACGTTGTTTATATTTGTCTTAGTAACTTACTTACTTAGGTCTTGGTCCTTCCAGTAGAGTCAGAACTCCTCCATCATAACAGCTGCCTCAGTCTTTTTTTAATCATTGGCCCTGACATTTTAGATTCTCTTGCCTCAGCCTCCTGAGTAGATGGGATTACAGACATGCACCAACATGCCAGGCTAATTTTTGTATTTTAGTAGAGATGGGGTTTCACCATGTTGGCCACGCTGGTCTCTAACTCTTGACCTCAGGTAATCTGCCCGCCTGGGCCTCCCAAAGTGCTGGGATTACAGGCATGAGCCACTGCGGCTGGCCTGAAGTCAATCTAAGTGTTGTCAGCACTTAGATGTATAAGAGCTAACAACATTCCATATATTAAGTGGAAAAATATAGAATAATACATAAAGAATAATACAATTTTGGTTAAATATATGCAAATGTGACAAGATCCAAAATTAAACTATTCAAATTATTTTTTTAACTTTTAGTTTTGAGATAACTGTAGATTTTCATGCAGTTGTAAGAAATAATAGAGATTCCATATGCTCTGCACACAGTTTCCCCAATCTTTTATACTATTGTACAGTATCACAGCCATGACATTTACATGAATACACTTCATCAAACTTAGTTAGAGGAAGCTATTTTAAATTAATTTTTATTTTTATGAAAATTAAAATTACCAAAGTGCAGTGGTGTAATGGTCTCAGCTACCCATGAAACTGAGTCGGGAGGATCGCTTAAACTCAGGAGGTCAAGGTTGCAGTGAGCCGTGACTGTACCAAGGTTTCTCTGGGTGACAGAGCAACACTCTGTTTCCGAAAACATTTATACACATACGTAGTTTAAAAATTTGTGCTAAAGACTTGGTACTACTAAGTATGAACTGACTTATGTCCTAGTTGTCTATTGCTGCATGGCAAACCATCCCAATATACACTGGGTGAAACCAGCAACAATTGTATTATACCTCATGATTTTATAGATCAGGAATTCAAGCAGGGCTTGGCTGAGTGACTTCTCTGTTCCACGTGGCATTGACACGGTATGTTTCAGCTGGTGGCTGGCCTGGTCTGGTGGGTCCAAGGTAGCTTTGTTCACATGCCTGCTGTCTTTCTGAGGTGGCCAGAAGTTTGAGCTGAGCTAGTTCTTTCTCTCTTTTTCTGCAGTCTCAGGGCCTCTCCATGTGTTTTCTTGAGTAATTCAAGAGACCATGGTAGAAGCTTCTAATCCTCTTAAAAAGCAAGACTGATCATGGGAAACTGTTCTGTTCACTGTTACATTATTGGTAAGTTGTAAAGGCCAGTTCAAATTCCTGGGGAGGGGAGATATTCCCCATCCCTCCATGTGAAGAGTGTCATTACTGGCCATCCTTAATCCCCTAGAGCTGAAATGAGAAACAGAAGCCCTTGCTCATCCTTTGCCTCTCCTGATGCCTGCTCCCCTGAGTCAACCACTTTCAACTGTCTAACTGCCTATGCTGGTGTTTCACTCCAAGTTTTTGAACATCACGGCTATGCTGACATTTCCCTGGATTTATCAATTTCAAACGTTGTTTATTGGCTTCTTTTCAGTGTAGAAGGGATCTTACCTCAATCTTTCTCTCTCTAGTCTCTCTGTCTCTGTCTCTCTTTCTTGCCTCTTTCCACACACACAAATACACATACACACACAGATACTCACATAGACACAGACATTTTCCCTTCTCTGATTACCGCAAATAGAGCAGTGTCATAATTTGGACAATATTAGGTAATCTACTAATTCTGTTTCCTCCTGGAGACCAAACCTCCCTTTCAGAGCTTTCTGCCCTCCCACTGCAGTCTAGACTAGTGTCTCTAGGCCTATGGCTGTCAGCGGTCATGTCGGGGCTTCTCCTAATTCTTGTTCTAGGAAGTCTCTTTGCCTCTCTCCTGGGTTGGGGCCCCTGCTTGTCCGAATCCCCTATTTTCTCTTTTTTGGTTAACTACCTTGTTAAACTGGAGACAATCTATTTTGGCCCCCAAACTCATTTGGCTTTGTCTATTTCCTCCCTCCCTCCCTCCCTCTCTCCTTCATGCTTTCTCTTTCTCTCTCTCTCTCCCTCTCTCTCAGTGAAAGTCATTTGTCCTGTTGGGCACGGGAGGAAGGTAGTAGTGAATGTCTGGCCAACCTTCTTTAGCATGGAAAGCAAACCTCTCCCTTCTCTTTCAGGAATGGAAGATTTGGAAATACTGTTTCTAGAGAAAGCTCTTCCTGACCTTGAGAAAAGGAATCAATGCTCTGGGGTCCAGGTTTAATGGGTGATCATTCCTGTTAGCCATTAATAGCTACTGTG
Organism: Cacajao melanocephalus; assembly: GCA_963573385.1. NCBI lineage: Eukaryota > Metazoa > Chordata > Mammalia > Primates > Pitheciidae > Cacajao > Cacajao melanocephalus. Next base: position 13,814 of record CAUYLG010063160.1, read on the forward strand.
TCAGAAAATGAGAAAATAGATTTTTTTTCTGCAGTGGCAACAGATGAAAGGGAACATGAGTTAAAGTGGCTGAGGAAGGGGGAAGAAGTGTATGTGTGGAGGTGAACACAGGGGCTAGGAGAGAGGTCACTGCCAGCAAAGTTCCATGTCCCACCCTGGTGGTCCTGGTCTGTATTGGGAGCGTCAGCACTGGCCTTAAGCATCCTGCAGGTGAACCACAGCCACTGTGGTGCCCAGCTGAGTCCTCTTTCCTTTATTCCACAGCAAGCAGAGGAAACTGCTCTCTAATTTGTACCCTACCTCTGTCTCCAGGATAACCATAAGACCAAAGGACTCCTGGGACACCTATTCAGGAGGCTGGTGAGTTGAACTGAGCAAGCCTGAGCATCTCAAACCAGAATGTTAGAAGTGGACACTGGTGCTTTATATAGAGTAAGGCCCAAATTGAATTAATCTGGAGTGAGTAAGCAATGAGCTTAGCGTCTGCATTTCTATAACTTACCTTGGCTAACACTGGAGCTACTTAAATTCCTAATTATTTTAGAAAACTATTTTTTTTATTGAGACAAAGTCTCGCTCTGTTGCCAGGTGCCAGGCTGGAGTGCAGTGGTGCAATCTCGGCTCACTGCAGCCTCCGCTTCCAAGGTTCAAGCGATTCTCCTGCCTCAGCCTCCCAGGTAGCTGGGACTACAGGCATGTGCCTCCACGCCCAGCTAATTTTTATATTTCTTTAGTAGAGACAGGGTTTCACCATGTTGGCCAGGATGGTCTCAATCTCTTGACCTCGTCATCCGCCCACCTCGGCCTCCCAAAGTGCTGGGATTACAGATGTGAGCCACCACGCCTGGCCTAGAAAATTATTTCTTTTAAAATGTGTGATTAGAAGGTAAATGAACCTAATCCAATTTAACTGCTTTATTTTTGTGATTGTATACAGAATGACATTTAAGCACTTTAAAATCCAAACTCCCTTTTGGAGCTGTTTTATTTTCTGAAGGGTCTTCCTTCCGTTTTCTTATGCTCATAATGGTGTCTGGGTGCAGAGGGGAGCTTATTTATCTTCTGGCTTTGGGAAGGACTCCTGACCCAAGTCATGTGGTTCTCTTCTTTCCCTGATCACCAGTTGAGGTACATACTTACATCACTTGACTTCTGTCCTCACTGTGTCTACTGATGTAATGTCAGTTTTTTCCTCCATTAGCTTTCTGGCCTACCTTGTGTAACCCTAGGCCTGCAGTATCATCTCCCCTCTCTCCATAATGACCCAGAGGTGAGTTCATTGATTCCTGACTCTTGGCTGGCTTCTATCATTTTCTCTAGGAACAAGAAAGAGCTTCTAGCTCTTTTCTATACTGCAAGGGTAAGTGTAGCAAACTTGAGGATGGCTGATACAGTCCTTCTAACAACTCATGCTTCATTCTCCTCTGCTGCAAACCCCCATGCTAGTTTGGGCCAGCAGGCACTATGTGTGGTATGGTGGTCTGCCCCCCTGTTCCAGACAGGGATTGAAGTGCCTGAGGGCCTTTTTCCACCTAGGGCACAACTCGCCAATCTGAGGTTTCTAGCTTGTCTCTCTTCTCTGCCTCATTTCTGGCTCCACATTCAACTCCTCCACTGGCTAAATCTTAGGGGTCCGGAGTGGGACTATTGCGATCCTAAAGAATCCAGGCAGGGGCTGGGCGCAGTGGCTCACGCCTGTAATCCCAGCATTTTGGGAGGCTGAGGCGGGTGGATCACGAGGTCAGGAGACCGAGACCATCCTGGCTAACGTGGTAAAACCCCGTCTCTACTAAAAATACAAAAAATTAGCTGGGTGTGGTGGCAGGCAGCTACTTGGGAGGCTGAGGCAAGAGAATTGCTTGAATCTGGGAGGTGGAGGTTGCAGTGAGCTGAGATCGTGCCACTGCACTCCAGCCTGGGCAGCAGAGCCAGAGCGAGACTCATTCTCAAAACAAACAAACAAACAAACAAACAAAAGAATTCAGGCAGGATGTGCACTTTGCTCCTTGCTAAGCTCTTCTGCTGCTCCGG